>JAPPVO010000013.1:85411026-85615319 GCA_030407325.1 Camellia japonica | reverse complement strand
GACAGCGCCAAGCAATGCGTTCAGCAGACAAATGCACATCCATTCAAACCACACATACCTCATCAAGGGCGTCAACTAGGCGCTGTCGAAAGAAGTAGTAGCCGCGGGCTGAGTAAGCAGGGACAAAGAGTCCACAACTTGCAATTTATCCATCAACACCATATCTGGGGAGGGATGAAAAATGAGAGAATAAAGAATAGAGAGATGTGAGATGAGAGAAAAGTAAGATGAGGGTTTTGTGAGAAAAATCGAGCCTGAGGCCGAGTGATGTGAGTAAATACATATGTAAGCTTGGATGGGAAACATTACCTGCAGCAGTAGTGGACTCCCTGCAAATCTAGTCGTCTCCCGACGGTAGAAGGCATCCAAACCTAGCAGCGTCTCGGCCAATGTCATGGCGATACAGCTCTTTCCTTCCCTCAAGCCTTGAGCGACTTCAATCAAACGGATGCTAGCTCCTCCGGAGCCCGAGACAAACAGAAAATAAGATAGCATGCACAAGCAGAGGGCATGTTGTCGGAAACCTTGCCAATGATGGTCGCTGCGGTCACCAGCATCAGAGAATCGGTAAATCAGGCTCGGGATATCCAACATGCCATCACCAATCAGAGATCGAGCATCATGCGCGTTGAAACCGCACATCCGCCCTAAAGCTTGGGCGTGGCCAAAACGAGACTGAGGCAAAATCTCTTCTGAGCGTTCAGACTCCATCAAAACTTGAAAATCTTCGAAAGTGGGACATACCTCTTGCCCTCCGAAGCTGAAGACATGCGTCACCGGGTTCCAAAACCTTGCCGCGGCATAGAGGAAAGGAAGATGTAGCGGAGTCCGGCCCAGCGTGAATAGTGCATTCAAGCCGAAACCCGGAAGTTCAACTTTTCCGAGCCGTCTAGAGAAGAGATCCAAGATGTGAGATTTTCTGCGAGAAATGCCTCCTTTTGTGAGAAACAGTGATGAAATGAATAAGTTCCAAGGTTTGGGCTTTTATAGAGGGTGAAACACTATTCAAAGGACACGTGTCACAATTCTGGAAGCTGCAGGGAGAGGTGGCCGGCCGGCCACCTATTCTAGCAGGCCGGCCACCCTTGATTCAAAACCTGGCCGGCGGCCACCCTCCAATCCCCAAAGCAAATGTGGCCCACCATGCTCATTGGTCCTGTTTTGCCCTCCGGAAGGAAGTTTGAGGCACTTTCACGCATCGGGAACGTCGAAGGCCTCCATTTCTCTCAGTTTCGGATACGTTCCATCATCCAGATCGTTCGTCCGAAGTACGCTTTGTTGTATTTTTGCTTATCGAGTTGTTGTTTTGTTTATCGAGTTGTAAGTTTGTCGAGCGTGTCGTTTTTTTGTGTTTTGAGTTATTTTTGTTTACCTTTGTTTACGCGATTTCGTTGAGTCTTGTTTATTGAGTCGTTAATATGTTGTACTTTGCTTATCGAGTTGTAAACTTGCTAAGATTCTGTTATTTCTTAGTGAGTCGAGTTGTTTGATTGTTGCGTCGGTTCATTACCTGACCCGGTAAATACACAAGGCACATTCCCATTCAATTCCATTTTGTGCAAAATGATGCGTTGCGATGCTAAGAATTTCAAATACAAACATCTTTTCAAAGGCTGTTTCATTCCATCATGTTTTACAAAAATAAAGGTACAAGTTTTACAGGAAATAAAACTGCCTAACAATATGCAAAGTGCTACAAACTACTAGCAAAAAGTAAAATAAAGCAGGAAATAGCATCAATATCCTCGGGAACGGGAATGAGGAGGCCCTCTCATCCTCTTCTGCGGGACAACCTCTGCACCATCATCACCATCCGGGTCAGAGCTATCATCCTCCGGATCCCCCTCAGCCTCGTCTCCACTCCCGGAACCAAGACCGGAGCCTCCCTCCCCAGCAGATGTCTCTGACTCACGGTCTGCGACCTCCTCCTCCTCCTCCTCAATAATGGGTGCCCTGCGTCTGCGAGACGACCCTGCTCCTCGAGCTCCTCGACAGGCCTAGATGGCCCTGCTCCCTGAGAAGGCCTGGATGGCCAGCTCCTCGAAAGGGCCAGATGGCCCAGCACCTCGACCTCTCTGAGAAGGCCGGGTGGCCCGGCCTGCGGTGGTGCGTATACAGGAGGCATCTGAAAGTGAAAAGTTCAAATACATCAGTTCATATGAAAAAGCAGATGCAAGTACAATATGCGAGTGGGAGTGTGTGTCAGATGTGCTCTACACAGACTATCAATACAGCAAGATGTTCAAAACTAGCGTGTCATCAGAAATATGCTAAATACGGGAAAGATGGACAGTACCTGCACACCCATGATGGCTAGCTGTGCCTCCCTCCGTAGGATCATGCCCTCGAATGTGGCCAGCATCCCGAGCAGTTCGTCCGTGTACTCAACTGGAGGCTGCAAATACAAATGCAAAACTATCAGTAAAGGAATGAATGTCCAAATATCTGACTGATAAATCAAAGCTGAAAAACATACCGGGGGTGAATCAGGGTCTCTGACATATCTGTGGTCAGGGAAGAGGAGGCTCTAGCGAGACCTGGTAAGGAGTCCCGAACCGCCAACTCGTCAACTCGGTCGGCATGTCTGGCCACCCAGGATGATGATGAAGAGTCGGAGGGATCGGAGGAATCGAACTACCTCTACCCCTAGATGCACCAGCCCTGCTAGAGGAGGGGATATCCGTAGCACGGGCACGACTCGAAGATGGTACATCAGTAGGCCTCAGTGTCGGAGCACGCACTCCCGTCAAGGGGGCATCAGATATATACGACGATAGGTGGCGTAGTCCCCCTCCATGAGATATAACAAAGCATCGGTGCCCTGCATAGCACTAGTGACCTCCTGGGTAGAGAGTCTGTCCGCGTCCGCATAGTGGCTGGAGGTACAGCAGGAGGGTCCTGAGAATCGTACCCCCACACCTGGCGCAGAAAGCGTTCCCCCAGGAACCATGCCCTACCAACTGGTCCTTCGAGCAGGAACCTATACTGGGAATTACCGATCCTCCGGGATACTGATATCGGAGACCATCACCTAAGACCGCCCAGGGCTGCCAAGTAATCTGCGGATAGCCAGTGCATAAATCAATCAGAAATCAGGAATATACAGGCAGATCAAAGATGAAAATGAAAGGAACTGAGAGTTCTGAAATACCTCTGTCGTCCGCACAGTATCAAAATACTGTCGCAGGTAGAAGAGAGTCTCTCGAGGTCTCGGTCGGTGCGGGCCCTCGAATACCAGTGAAAACGGGTCGTAAGAAACCCTGCCACCTCCATCTCCGGGGCTAATGTGGGAAAATATACGTACACCCATAGCTGAGAAAAGCAGTGCGGAATGTAAATACAAAGTGCTGAGGGCAAAATACAGAGTTAAAGTGCGCCGTGTGTGCAATGAACAAGTAATGAGGAGCAGAAAATAAATCAAGAGGACAGAACGTACCTCCCAGGCTCTCCAGTAGCCGCCGAGTAAGTCTCCCCGCCCGCGAGAGGCTGCACTCATGTAACAATAAGGGTAGCCAGGCCGCGCGCCACCCCAGTCATACCGACTGACCTGTGATAGGTCCACTAGGGCACTCAAAAGATACAATCCAACAGTGTTCCCCCTATCAGCAAACAAAGTGGTGCCAAAGAGGAACATGAGGAAACCTCGGGTGTACTGCTCAATCTCCTCAGGAGACTCAGGCTCCATCTCCGGCCTCCGAAAACGAGAAGAGAACCAGGTGTACCGGACTCTCCCGGAAGCTCTGTCTACAGGTGGGCGAGCCCCCAACAGATGTACCCAAGCGGCCTCCCACTCTCCCATATCCTCGTCATAAGGTATGGGCCAACCGCCTATGTCTAGGCCGGTGAGTACGGCAAAATCTAGCGGAGTCATGGTCATATCCCCGGTGGCAGAAAAATGGAAAGAATTGGTGGTGTCCCACCATCTCTCCACCAAAGCAGCTAACAATGTCCTACTGGCAGGACAGTGTGATAATCCCATGCAGAATGCTCCGAACCCTGCTGAGTCAACCAAATCCCGGACAGCCTCCGGGAGCTCGGCGTACCACTCTCTCGCAGCAGTGGAGCCATATCCTCGCACGGCGCGAGAGCCAACCTGCATTCAGAATGAATACATGTGTTCAGTACGCAATAAAATACAAGCTGTGTGCAAATGAAATGAAGTAGCTGTGTGCAAATGAAATGAAGTAGCTGTGTGCAAATGAAATGAAATAGCTGTGTGCAAATGAAATGAAGTAGCAGTGTGCAAATGAATCAGTGGGCTGCGTGTTCACTTTAATTTATATCTGGGCTGCGTGTTCAGAAAAATGTGTATTTTGGGCTGCGTGTTCAAATCATTAATCAGTGGGCTGCGTGTTCAGTAAATTTGTGTTTTGGGTTGCGTGTTCAAATCCTAATCAGTGGGCTGCGTGTTCACTTCAAATCTGGGCTGCGTGTTCAGAAAAATGTGTATTTTGGGCTGCGTGTTCAAATCATTAATCAGTGGGCTGCGTGTTCAGTAAATTTGTATTTTGGGCTGCGTGTTCAAATATTAATCAGTGGGCTGCGTGTTCAGTAAATCTGTGTTTGGGTGCGTGTTCAAATCATTAATCAGTGGGCTGCGTGTCACTTTCAAATCTGGGCTGCGTGTTCAGTAAATTGTGTTTTGGGCTGCGTGTTCAAATCTTAATCAGTGGGCTGCGTGTTCACTTTCAAATCTGGGCTGCGTGTTCAGAAAAAATGTGTTTTGGGCTGCGTGTTCAAATCTAAATCAGTGGGCTGCGTGTTCAGTAATTTGTATTTGGGCTGCGTGTTCAAATATTAATCAGGGGCTGCGTGTTCACTTTGGGCTGCGTGTTCAGTAAATTTGTTTTGGGCTGCGTGTTCAAATCATTAATCAGTGGGCTGCGTGTTCAGTAAATTTGTATTTTGGGCTGCGTGTTCAAATCATTATCAGTGGGCTGCGTGTTCACTTCAAATCTGGGCTGCGTGTTCAGTAAATCTGTGTTTTGGGCTGCGTGTTCAAATCATTAATCAGTGGGCTGGTGTTCACTTCAATCTGGGCTGCGTGTTCAGTAAATCTGTGTTTTGGGCTGCGTGTTCAAATCATTAATCAGTGGGCTGCGTGTTCACTTCAAATCTGGGCTGCGTGTTCAGTAATCTGTGTTTTGGGCTGCGTGTTCAAATCATTAATCAGTGGGCTGCGTGTTCAGTAAATTTTTGTTTTGGGCTGCGTGTTCAAATCCTAATCAGTGGGCTGCGTTCACTTAAAATATGGGCTGCGTGTTCAGTAAATCGTGTTTTGGGCTGCGTGTTCAAATCCTAATCAGTGGGCTGCGTGTTCACTTCAAATCTGGGCTGCGTGTTCAGAAATTGTTATTTGGGCTGCGTGTTCAAATTTCAAAAATCAGTGGGCTGCGTGTTCACTTCAAATCTGGGCTGCGTGTTCAGAAAATTTGTTTTGGGCTGCGTGTTCAAATTTCAGAAATCAGTGGGCTGTGTGTTCGCTTTAATCTGGGCTGCGTGTTCAGAAATTTGGTATTTGGGCTGCGTGTTCAAATTTCAGCAAAATCAGTGGGCTGCGTGTTCACTTTAATCTGGGCTGTGTGTTCAGAAAATCAGAGTTTGGGACTGTGTGTTCTACTCTCAATTAGTGTGGGCTGTGTGTTCACCATCGACTTGGAGTGTGTTCAGAAAATCAGAGTTTGGGACTGTGTGTTCTACTCTTAGTCAGTGTGTGCTGTGTGTTCACCTTCAAATTCGGGCTGTGTGTTCGACAAATCAGTGTATGAGCCGTATGTTCAATTTAACTAATGTGTACCGTGCGTTCACAATCAATCAGTCAATGAGCCGTGTGTTCAGCAATTCAAGTGTTTAAGTCACATGTTCAGAATGCAAACAAAGTACTATGTCATAAGCTAAAACTGTGTGTTCAAGCATGGCAAAGCTACAAAATGCACGAAAAATGCAGAGAAAATAAAGTAAAATACCTCTCGTGCTTCGTGAGAGAGGTGCTGCTCCGGCTCTCGCAGAAGTAAATCCCGGGTGCCCGGTCATTGAACTCAGTGAAACGACGAAAAACGGCCCGCGGAAGCATATGTACCGGTGGGGCGTACCTCCCGGGAATAAAAGGGCGGACTCTCGGGGGCAGTGCCATGATATCAAAATCATCCCCGGCACCTGGAGGACCTCCACCATGAGGGTAATCACCCGCCATTTCAAGAAATCTGCAAAAAGGAGCAAAAATGAGCCAAAATTGGAAAAAGTCAACAAAAGTCAACTCCCGGGAAACGAAAAAGTCAACAAAAGTCAACTCCCGAGAAAATCTTCCAAATATTGAGACAAACTTACCTCAAGTGTGTGAAAATGAGAAAAGAAGCCCCGAAATCAAAATTTAATCGCAAAGTGCTTAAAACTGAAAGATTTCGCGAAAACAACTTGCGTGGGAGGCTGAAAAGCGCGTATAAAGTGCAGATCTGAAAGAAAAAATGGTTTGGGGGCAAGAGGAGAAGATTTCGACCTGTGGGAGTGATTTCGGATTGAATGGATGAGGATATATATAGAAATGAGGCAAAAGACAAAATTGCCCCTACTTTTGGTCAGGTGGCCGGCCGGCCACCTTTCCTAGCTGGCCGGCCATTTGCTTTTTTGTCCCTGGCCGGTGGCCTCCCCTAGGGCAACCACCTGGCCGGCCATGTCCCCCACCTCCCCACCTAGCTCCCTGCAAATTTTGAGGAAGATTGGAGTTCCCGGGACCTGAAAAAGTTCAAGAAAAGTGCACTTCCGGTCGCGAAATTGCTCCGCCGGAACTTCAGCTGCAATTTCTGACATGTGTCTCATCATCACTCATCAAAATCAAGGTGTATCCTTTTTGAACATGTTGTAACCTCTCCGGGAGGTGAATCAGAGGCCGCGATCAAGTTGCCTTCACCGAAATGCGCGTTTTCTTACTCGTTATTTCGCAAAACAACGGGCACCCTGATTCGTGCTCATTTTGCATGTTTTGCATATAACTTGCATTCTCATGAACATTTGCATTGTCATGCATGTTCTCTTGGTGTACCATACCTCTGTGCCCGAGCGTGCGTTGTCACGCGCCTTCCTTTCTTGCATTGCGATGCATTCACTCGCCTACATGTGTGTGTGAAACTTTCGGAACCACAGGAATCACATTGAATATATGTTGTTAGCATATTGTTCTTGTTGAATTTCTCTCTTTTGCAGGCACGATATGTACGGTCATTTGAGGCTGGTGCGACCAGACGAATCGCGCAGGTATCGTATCTTTTCGTGTGAGACGCGACGAGAACCGAAGTGATTCTCCGCATTCCTAACTGCATGAAATGTAGTTGTTGCTTTGCATTCTTGCTTAAAACTGTTGCATCTATTGCGAATACTTGCCTCATTACAGCTTGCTGCATTTGCATGATCATATTGGCTCTGTCCATGTCGCTTGCATTTTGCCCCCCCTGCCTGCGGGCGCATAGGCTCTGTTCATTCTTGTATGATTGTCTAAGTCTTCGGCCTTGTCAAAAATGGTCGTCTCTGGGCTTTGACATTCACTCCGTCACTTGTGACTTCCGAGTTCTGTCAAAGAGGGGCAACTGTAGACACCCCATTTTTGACCGACCTTAAGACTCAGACGTCACCGATTGAGCGCTCAGTGATGTTGCATATTGTGCTCGTTCAGAAGTCTCAGAGTCGCGGCCGTGCGCCCTACCTCCGGAATTCCGAACTCTCTTCTGTGCCTTGCCTCGGTTTGCGAAACGGACTCAGTTTCTCTGTTTTCTTTCCTGAGGGGAGGGAGAGGTCCCGTAGACCATCTCTCAATGGGCGGGGCTACATTTCGTGGCCGTGGGCCATTTTGCCCATTCGGAGCCCGGTTCCCGATTTCGGAGCCGTCAGGCCGTGTGCCTCGTTCGGGACCACCCAACCATCTCCGATTCCTCCGGTTTTGGCATGCATCTCATTTACTCCCTTTCGAGGGACACTGGGTCTTAGATACCCACTTCGTGGCCGAATGCCACTTTCGGTGCTAACGGCCTATTTTCGGATCCCAAACTGCGTGTTTTGGCCCCGAGCATTTGTTTTGCATCGGTTTTGTTCATTTTTGGCAGGTACCTCTGTTTATCACCACGAAGGTCACTGGAGGGTGGGAGGCCAGCAATTGTCTCAGCAACCAGTTATGCTCTTCCGGCGCCCTCCGACGCCCGTTTTTCTCACTTCCGGGCTAATGTTGACCACCTAGGAGCATTTTCTTGAGCCAAAACCACATATTTGTGTTGTACACACATGGGAGGATCCTAAAAACACATGGCCGGCCAGTAAGTATTGTTGTTGACCCTTTTGAACCCTCTTTAAAGTGGCTGTGGTCTCTCTCTTGTTTCAGAGTTGCCATTTCCAACCATAGGGTCTGTTGACACACATGGGAGGCCACCAACATGTGGTGGCCGGCCAGCAATTCAGTGTTTCATTTTTACCCCTTGGCCAGCCGGCCATAGGGGGTGGCCGGCCGGCCACCTGCAGCAAAAGTGGATGGCCGGCCATGCTCCTTGGGAGGTGTACATGGCAGCTGTATAGCTTTATCCCCCAAAATATCTGATTTCGGGGGATATTTTGTAAGCAAGGGAACTTAATCCCTTAAGGCTTACACTCTTTCACACCTTTTGCCACACCATCCTTGCATGCATACATCTCTCTCTCTCTCCCTCAAGAGTTAGAACACTTGCTCTCAAGCTTTCATACACATATCCATCTCTATCTCTCCATTTCTCTCAAGTTTGGTTCCATTTCTTCATCATCATCAAGCTCCACCACCACCACTCCATTTCCAGCAGCAAGAGGGGCTTTCCAGCAGCTAGAAGGCATCCATTCTTCAAGCAAAAGGCAGCCAAGACTTGTCTACAAGGGTAAGCTTCCATTTCCCTCTTTTGTAGCCTTTTCTTGCCTCATTTCTTAAGCCTATTTGCTTATTGTTTTGGGCTCCGACCTTAACTGAAACTAGGTCTATTTTGAGCTATTCTTAATGTTTGTTCAAGGGCTAAACCCTGTTTGAGCCCTCTATGGTGTACTTGCTTCAAAATTATCTTGTATGTCAATATTTTGCATGAGATTTCTAGCCTATGAGTGGTCTGTTTTCGAGCATAATTTAAACTTTAAGTGGGCCTATTTTGAGCCCCTCTTCAACATTGAAGAAGGTCTCAACCCTTTTTGGCCTCTCTATCATGCACTTGCTTCATAATCTCTCATATTTACCGTAAATTTGCATGATTTGTTTGACCTACATGTAATCTGTTTTGGAGGATGTCATGAACTGTGAGTAGGCTTATTTTGTGTCCCTCTACAACATTGTAGAAGGGATCAACCTTGTTGGGGGTCTCCATGTTATACTTGTCATTATACCCCTCTTTGGCCCCCATTTTTGCATGCTTTTTTAAGCTTATTTAGCTTCTGTTTTCGGCCATCATCAGAACTGGAAAGAGTCATATTTTGACCTTCTTGACATATTTCATTAAGGGTCTTTTCTGGTTTGATGAATGTTTGGGGTACCTCATGTTATAGCCTTATGTATCCTAGTTCTTGCATGACATTTTTAGCATGTTTTCATACTGAGTTTGGGGATGTCATCTACTGTAAATGTTCATATTTTTAGTCCCTCTTCAATGTTGTCGAAGGTTACTTTTTCATTTGGGCATCGCATGTATCACTTGCTTCAATACCCCTCTTGCGGAGCCATTTTTGCATACTTGCTTAATACTATGTGTGCTTGCTGTTTAGCCCTTTTTTATGACTGAAAAATGCTTGTCTTGGGGCTGTCTTGCTACTGTATTTTCATTCCATGTCCATATTGTGCATGCATTGCATAGCTATAGGCCATTTCGGGCGCCTAATATTGCATTTTGGGATCATTCCATGCTTCGGGTGCACTTTGGCCATCTTTCGGGACTGCTTTCCCCCATATTTCAGTGCTGAAATTCCATTGGCATGTTTGCATATCATTTTCTATGTCATCTCATGCCTTAATGCCATTGCCTCGGTTTGCGTGCCCGTGTGCACGCATTTCGAGGCATCTCATTTTCATCTCACGGCCTCCCGTGTGAGTGTGGCTGAGGCTCTCTCATGTTGGTGTAAGCCCATATTGCATCGCATATCTCATTTTAGTCCTGTTGCATTCCGTATGCCATTTTCTCGGTTTGCGTGCCCGTGGGCACGCATTTCGAGACATCTCATTTTAGTCTCATTGTATATCATATTTCATGCCATTTTATACCTTAGGGCCATCGCCTCGGTTTGCGCGCCCGTGTGCACGCGTTTCGAGGCGCTTCATTTTCATCCGTCGGCCTCTTATGTAAGTGTGGCTGAGGTCCACTCGTGTTAGTGTAAGTCCAATTTGCATTGCGTATGCCATTTCATGCCTTAGGATCATCGCCTCGGTTTGCGTACCCGCGTGCACGCATTTCGAGGCATCTCATTTTCATAGCATTGTGTATGCTAGGATTGTATTTTAGTTGCATTCATGCATATCATGCATATTGCATCGTGTTCGGGATAGGAGTTAGCCCGGGCACGGGAAACGAGGCGCGTTTCGTACTCCGAGTGACGGAACGGGTCTCAATTCCCAAGTCACCGACACTCTGGATTATCCATGATGGAGTTAGGTTTTGTTGTAGCATTCATTTGCATTCATTCTATATTGAGTTGTGCAAATCGGCTCCTCGGCCATCATGCATCGAGATGCGTGATTGGTGGTACGAGGATCGAGGCATGCATATATTTGTGAAATACATTGCTGTGCCCCTTTCCTGCTCTCTGTTGCAGCATATCAAGAATCAGCAACTTTTCGGAGTCTGGCACGTTTTTCGAGAAACATTGCAAACAGAGGCTAATTGGGGCATCCCAGTGGATTTCCGCGCAAGGCAGCCCAAACATGCGGCATTCATCAGAATCAAGGCAGCCCCCTGGCTTGCATGCCAGTTTACAGCTTTCTCAGTTTAATTTGTTAATTAATTAGGAATTTGTATATTATTCGGACTGTATATTTCGGACTGTATTATTCTTTCATTTGGGGCTGTATTATTTATTCGGACCCTCTGCGCGAGGGCATAATTGTAATAAGTGTGGGTGAGTGTGATGTATGTCTTCCAACCCCCACTTCTTTCTCCCTTTTATTTACCTGCTTACGATGGTTAGATATAGGGCATATTTCAATTAGCATACAGTATGACAGCATGTTTGCATCATTCATCTGTTTTGCACGCACCGGGCTCGGCGCATCATACAAACTGCATTTGTATTTCAATTCCAAATTGAATACGTGTTAGCTGTAGCATTCCATATGCCATGTTTAGAAAAGCCGAGCCTGCTATAGTTGCATTATTGCATGTGTTGCATTAGGCAATTCTGTATAATTAGGATCATGCATGATTTCTAATCAATTTTTGTTTTTGGCTTGGAGTACTCGGTGAGTTTTATGCTTTAGCATCCTTGCATGCGTGTGAGTGTTGCCATGAATAGCATGCTTACCATGAGGCTATATGCTTATATGATATAACTGTCTTGAATGCCTGTGGGTGGAGGCTGAGTTATTTGAAGTGGAACAAATCATTGACTGTTTGTTTTAAAGCCCACTAGATAGTGGCAAAATCATGTTTTCTAAGCCCACCTGAGGGTGGCAAATCCACGTCTTAGCCTACCTGCGAGTAGCACCATCAAACCATTTTTAAACAAACAAACATGAAATGTTTTGTTCCAATTCAGACGACTCAGTCTATACTTGTTTGCTGCGATCATCACATAGTAACCTAGGCTAATAACCGGAATAAGAACTCACAATGTTTTCAAAAACAGATATCATGGTTAGTAGAGGCCGGTCTTTGACCGGGCGAGCGGGGGTGCTCACGAAGTGACCTTCCCCAATCGTACCCAAGTTCCCGAGCCAAGGCAACTTTGGTGATGACGGACACGTGGCCTTTGGCACCGAGTCAGGGTTTCCTAAATTTCCCATTATAAAAACATTTAGGTGGCGACTCTGTATCTGGCGAAGCAGTCCATGTTTGGCACTTCTTTCAAAAAATCTGTTTTCAAAAACGATTTGCCGGATTTGGACTCTTTGGTTCAAGATTGAGAACCGTGACATTTGAGTCCTTCGAACTGTAGTGACCCAATATCGAACCAGAACGGGGGGGGGGGGGGGGACTCGCACTCCCTTTCGCCCGGGATGCGTTCGGGGACGTCTACAGCCTGTGGGTGAAGGTTGGATTGTTTGCGTTGGAACAACTCATTGAAATCCGTATTTTAGCCTACTTGCGAGTAGCAAATTCCAAAGCGTTTTCCAAACAAACGGATATGCAATGCTTCATTCCAAATTAGGCGATCTAGTCTATACTTTTGTGTTGTGCGCATCACATAGTAAGCCTAGCTAATTAACCGGAATAAGAACACATAACATTTTCAAAAACAGATATCATGGTTAGTAGAGGCCGATCTTCGGATCGGGCGAGAGGGGGTGCTCATAGCTGACCTTCCCCAATCGTACCCAAGTTCCCGAGCCGAGGCAACTTTGGTGACGACGGACACATGGCCTTTGGCACCGAGTCAAGGGTTTCGTAAATTTCCCCATAAAAAATATTTAGGTGGCGACTCTATATCTGGCAAAGCAGTCCATGTTTGGCACTTCTTTCAAAAATCTGTTTTTCTCAAAACGATTTGCCGGATTTGGACTCTTTGGTTCAGATTAAGAACCGTGACAATTTGAGTCCTGAACTGTAGTAGACCCACAGACGAACAAAACGGGATTCATCCTCCCGGGACGTTCAGGGACGTCTACACTAAACCTCTTTGATATAAATGGATATTCAAGAGAAAAATGAAAGCAAATGGTTCAATTGACAAGTATAAAGCAAGACTTGTAATAAAAGGTTACAGACAAAAGGAAGGTCTGGATTATTTTGACACATATTCTCTTATGACAAGAATAACATCCATTCGCATGCTTATTGCTATAGCAGCGTTGTTTAATTTAGAAATACATCAAATGGATGTTAAGACAGCTTTCTTAAACGGTGATCTAAATGAAGAGATCTATATGGAGCAACCCAAAGGGTTTGTAATGCCAGGGCAAGAAAAGAAAGTTTGTCGGCTTGTAAAATCTCTTTATGGATTAAAACAAGCACCTAAGCAATGGCATGAAAAATTTGATCATGTAATGCTTACTAATGGGTTTAAAATAAACGAATGTGACAAAGGCGTCTATGTTAAAAACACTGACCAAGGATATGTCATAGTTTGTCTTTATGTGGATGACATGCTTATCATTGGAAGCAGTCAAAACATGATCAAATCAACTAAGCAAATGCTTAACAAAAGATTTGATATAAAAGATATGGGGGTCGCAGATGTTATATTAGGAATGAAAATTATTAAAACATCTGACGGATATGCATTATCTCAATCTCATTATATTGAGAAAATTCTTGATAAATTTATCAAGGATGATATGAATTTAGCTAGAATACCTGTAGACATCAGTCTTTATTTATCGAAAAATAAAGGTGATGCAGTGTCTCAATTAAAATACTCTCAAATCATTGGAAGTCTAATGTACCTAATGAATTGTACTCGTCTTGATATAGCTTATGCTATCAGTAAATTGAGTAGGTACACTAGTAACCCCGGAGAAGACCATTGGAAGGCGATCATTCGAGTTCTTAGATATCTAAGATTCACCCGTGATCATGGTTTGAACTTTACTCGATATCCAGCAATACTTGAAGGTTATTGTGATGCAAATTGGATATCGGATACTAAAGATTCAAAATCCACTAGTGGATATGTCTTTACTCTGAGAGGCGCTGCTGTTTCTTAGAAATCCACAAAACAAACATGCATCGCACAATCCACAATGGAATCCGAGTTTATTGCTTTAGACAAAGTAGGAGAAGAAGCAGAATGGCTTCGTCACTTCTTAGAAGACATTCTAATGTGGCCAAAACCTGTGCCAGCTATTTGCATTCATTGTGATAGTCAATCTGCAATAGGCAGGGCACATAATCATATGTATAATGGTAAGTCACGACATATTCGTCGTCGACATAATACCGTAAGGCAATTGTTGTCAAACGGAATAATCTCAATAGATTATATAAAATCTAAAGAGAATATTGCGGATCCGTTAACAAAACGTTTGACAAAAGAGTTAGTGTATAGTTCATTGAAGGGGATGGGATTAAAGCCTATTACATAAGAGTCGTCATAATGGTAACCCTACTTATATGACTGGAGATCCCAAGAACTAAGTTCAAAGGGACAACTAAGTTATGTATGGCTCGCCAGAAATCACCGAGGGATTAAAATTCCCTACCCATTCCTATGGTGAGAGTGATATCTGCAACATATGTTGTCTGCAGGGGTATAAGGATAAGTTTTTCTTTTAATGATTACTTATATCTTGATTTAGGTATAAAAATCAAGACAAGTATAAAGAGATACTTACAATAAGAATCACCTATATGAGTGTCGAACTGGGGCCGGTTCTATGAGAATGAAGAGGCTAAATTCTCTAGAAACACTTATGAAACTAGGAGCGTTCAAGGCCAAAATGAACACAACAGTGAGAACCACGATGTGTTAGAAGATATTTTGTGTGAAATCTATTGTCTTGGCTTACACAAACGGCTGAACAATTCAAGGCATCGTGTCCATTGGTTAGCCAGTAAGTCCGATAGGTTATCACTAGAGAAGGTTCAAAGCCGAAAGCTACCTATCCTGATGCAAGATATTTTCGATTTATACTCTTTCGATAAAGTCTGCAAATTGTTGCACTTTCGTTGTCATCAAATTCCATTCATGTGGGGGATTGTTAGAAATGGTTAGAAAATCTAGGTAAAACCAGAATTTTTTGCTAAGTTTGGTCTAATATTTAGATGGGACCCGTGCGTCGATTTTCGCGGGTCAAAGTGGTAACGCGTTCTATGTCACGTTATGATTTACGTGGTATATTTGGTTGCTCAAAACCATTATCGAGTGAATGAAAAATTGAAGCCAAAGTATGCTCCATGGAAATGGAGTTTTGGTGAAAAATCCTTAAAGGTTTGAATAAAGCTTGTCCCACATTGATTTGGTGGGAATGTTTGAATATGTTTATAAGGCATGGCATTGGAACTTGGGGTGTGCTCCAAGGGGTACCCAAGTCTTGTAGAGAGGGAGGTTATGGGCAAAATGGGCTAGACCCATTGGACCCAAAAATCACCACACGCACGCCGTCGCCGCTGTCCGTCCGGTCGGGCGGGCTGGGCTTGGGCGCGGGTGTGAGGTTGGGTTGGGTTGGGCTTGTTCGGCCCAATACTAATCTTTTTGGGCCAAAAACATTTGAATTAAAATTTTATTTTTTGAAATAAAATTTGTCCAAAAATTCATTCCAAATTTCTATCCAATTTTAAATTCAAATTGTTGTACCTCTTCACAGACAGACCCGAATCTGTCCAGATTCAAACCCAAAACCGAATTTGTTTTGTTCGAATTCAAATCCACCCGAATTTCAAACCAAACAGTGCCTTAAACAGATTTGTATTTGTTTAATTCAAATTGAACAGGTACAGTACCTGTTTAATTCAAAGTGGAAAGCCACCAAGCCATCTATAAATAGACTAGCCCTCATTTGTTATCAGATTCACAAATTTTTGTCCATAAAATTCTGCATTCATACTCTTCATTTTGCTACATTATTTTCTTGTCAAAGAGAGTATAAAACACTTAGTGTGTTCGTTGTACAAATATATTGTAGTGCTGCATATATTTGTTGTTGATCATTTCATCCTGGGAGATAGACGTCCATATTCTGAAAGCACCGAGGAGAGGACGAATCTGTCTGAAGGACATAGTGTCAAACACTGGACTTGATCAGATTATTATTCGAAGAAATTAATCAAGTAAGTTGTTTAATTTTTTATTCTGTTTTATTTGTTTATTAATCAGATTTTAATTTTGTTTTTGTAACAAAATAAAATCTGTTTTTATTTATTTTATTTTATTTCTAGTTTGATTTTTGTAATCAAACAATTTTCTCTCCTTTCTTTTATTTCTTTGATATTCTGTTTGTTGTTAAGTATACAAATAGAATTAATTAATTACAGTAAAGATTGTCCAACAAAGATTTGATGAATAATGAACCTAATGGATGCATGAATGAGATTACTGATGAAAACAAGAATGAGGCTAATCTTATTGAAGATTTTAATATAGACAATGGGACTTCAAACATTTATGAGCCAAGTAATTGGGACCAGATTGATCAGAATTTTTGAGATCTATTGGTAGAAAAAGGTCTCATAAGAGATGATGTTGAATTTCTTAAAGATGAATTTGGTAGGCATTTTTCTTCCACACCTTACATTCGGCATGTATCAAATGGAGAAAAACATGACAGGAAATGGTCAGTATATTCAAATGTTGTGGGCAAAGTATATTGCTTATGTTGTAAGTTGTTTAAGCAAATGGGAAATAAGACTTAATTAGCTACTAAAGGATTTAAAGATTGGAGAAATCTTGGGCAAAAGCTTAAATGTCATGAAGCTAGCAATGAAGGCTTGGAATGCATGAGAAAATGGATTGAAGTAGAAATGAGATTGTAGAAAAATGTGACAATTGACCAAAGTGTGCAAGAACATATCGATTAGAAAGAGAAAGAATGATGGAAACAAGTTTTAACCAGGATAATTGCTTTGGTGAAAAGACTTGCTAAATGTAATTTAACATTTCGTGGAGACAATGAGAAGATTTATCAAGAGAGAAATGGAAATTTTTTAGGTTTCATTGAAAATGATTGCCGAATTTGATCCAGTGATGCAAGACCACATTCGACGTATTGAAAGAGGTGAAATTCATGATCATTATCTTAGTCATAATATCCAAAATGAATTGATATTGATGTTAGCTGGTGAAGTGAAAAGTACAATCATTAAAAGAATTAAAGAAGCAAAATATTTTTCAGTGATACTTGATTGCACTCCAGATGTAAGTCATGAAGAGCAAATGTCTTTTGTTATACGTTGTGTGGATATATCAACAAGTCCAGTAAAGGTAGGAGAGTTTTTTGTAGAATTTTTAAAGGTGGATGATACTTCTCGGTTGGGGCTTTTTAGTAAACTTAAAAAGGTATTGAATGCACTCCAACTTGATATAATGGATATGAGAGGACAAAGGTATGACAATGGCTCTAATATGAAAGGTAAATATAAAGGTGCACAAAATAGAGTACTTGAAATAAATCCTAGAGCATTCTACACACTATATTGCACTATGTGACATGGCCAATTCTTGTTCTAAAGCTCACTATTTTTTTACAGTGGTACAATGTATATATGTATTATTTGCATCTTATACGAAGAGGTGGAAAGTTTTGAAAGATAATGTGCATGGTCTCACACTCAAGCCATTGTCATAAACTCGTTGGGAAAGTCGCACAGAAAGTGTTAAAGCAATAATATACCAAGCTCCAGAAATAAGAGATGTTTTACTTGACTTGGCAAAGATGTGTGAAGATCCCAAGACAACTAGGGAAGCTGAGTCTTTAGCAAGGCACAAAATGGGGAATTTCGAATTTTTGGTTGGCATGATTATTTGGCACAATTTATTATTTGTTGTTAATTCTGTTAGCAAGATCCTTCAAGCTGATGACATGCATATTGATATTGCCATAAATCAATTAAAAGGACTCATTACCTTTCTTGAAAGGTACAGAGAAACTAGATTCGAGGAGGCCAAGATTGATGCTAAAGAAGTTGCAAATGAAATGGAAATTGAACTAATTTTTCATGAAAAATGAGTCATTCACCAAAAAATAAATAAAAATGATGAGATTGTTACTGAAGAGGTGGCACAGTCAATTGTGGAATCTTTTAGAGTGAATTACTTCATATACATAGTAGATAAAGCTCTTTCTTCACTCAAGAGAAAAAATTTGGATTTTTGTTTGATGTGAAGAAGTTAAACCCTATCAATGATAAATGCTTGATGATTGATTGTGCCAAACTTGAAGATTTTCTGAAGCATGATGAAAAATCTGATATTGATGGAAGGATTTATTTTTAGAATTGAAGGTATTGAGAGCTTTTTTAACTGGAGAAATTAAAAAGCTAATTGATGTGGTGAATTATTTGAAACTATTAGATAGTTGTTTCCCAAATACATGGATTGTGTTTCGAATATTGCTAACTATACGAGTTACAGTTGCTTCTGGAGAAAGAAGTTTTTCAAAATTGAAGTTGATTAAATCTTATCTTCGATCAACTATGCCGTAAAAAAGATTGAATGGATTAGCAATTTTATCTATTGAAAAAGATTTAGTTGATAATTTGGAACATGAAAGGTTGATCAATAATTTTGCAGCTAAAAATGCAACAAGGGTGATGTTCAAGTGATATTTTATTACTTTTAGTTCACTTTTTTGGTACGCTAACTTATATTTTGGTCCTTTTTCTTACTGTAAACTTTGTTATATATTTAAGCAAAATTTAGTAGACTTTGTGTGAGTATTATTTTCTTTTTTTTTAAATATGTAAGAAAATGTATTGAATTTTAGTATTTTTTTTTTGTATTCAATAAATTTTTGAAAGATTTGTGCACAACTTTCATACTTTTTAAAAGGGGAAAATTAATATTAGTGAAACATCTCTCTTTGACTTTGGGTAATAGAAGAGGTCCAATATATTTTCTTTTATTAGTTTAGGCCACTCGATGAAATTTATCTATGATCATACTAGGGAAATTTTTGAAATTTCTTTGTGTCGAATTTTTTTTGTAAAAATATTGACAGATCCCAACCACTATAAAAATATTGTATATTATTTATTTTATAAAATCTTAATATCAGAGAACTTTAAAAAAAAAAATCTCCTTTTAAAAGTATCTAGATTCAGTAAATCTAAAAATTAAAATAAAAGAAAATCATTAAAAAAATATATATACAAACTCAAAATTTATATAAAACTATTTTTAAAAATTCCAAATTAAATGGTTAATTAGAAAAGCAACTAGATTAGATTATAACAAAAAGTACGGTATTCAATCCCTCTAACATCCACATATCAAATATTCGAAGGCAAAAGACAAATCAAGTAAATTGATTCATTCGTACACTCGATAGATTATTAAAAAGTTACCATTAAGTTAGCACAACCGGCAATTCGACACTTTCTTCATAAGCAACCTTTCCCCAAAACCTGGGTATGACCACCTAAACTATGGCCAAATTAAGTCATTGGTTAATTACAAGATCTTATATTTGATTTCAGGACAATTTAAACCAAGACAAAATCATCTGTTGGAAACGGTTTTCCAAGCCCAAAGTTTTGGACAAACATAGTGGCCTTTCGCAGCACCTAAATTACGAACTGTGATTGTATTTTTCATGATTTAGAGTTGTTTCTTATTTTATATAAACAGAGATAATTCATCTATTAGGCTGTTTAATCCATCGCCTAAGGCTTCTAATTTTTTATTTTTTTTAATTCTTATTTTTGAAAGTCCCAATTTTTTCAAAGACTTAATAAGACAAAATCTCATTTTAATATTTAGTCTAAGAACTCACAAAACCTTAAGCTGCTATTGTATATAAATTATTCGAATGAATCAATAAGACATTTGAATCTATAGACGTAGGCATGATGTACTAAACCATGTAAACGTGTTCTTTCATTTCTCAATCAATTTCTTGTTTATTTCATTTTCTTTACAAAACATAATTTGCTAAAGACGGAGAGTATTTGAGGTCATAACTCCACTCTACCCTACCTTAGCAAAGACACCATTCCATTTGGTGGTTTTAATTTGGACTGGAGACTGATTTTGGACCACCTAAATATGTCCATTTGGAGGCCCATTGTAACTTTTTATTCTTATTTTGTATAGGACAGTGGACATCTTTTCATATCTTCTCAAAATGAAGGCAATTACCAAATGAAATTTTGGTGGAGAGAGAGAGAGGGAGTTGGACTTGTTGAATATGTGATAGAACCTTATTATTAATCACTAAGAGTGAATCTTAAGGGATTGGTTTAATGGGCACAATTAGTTTGCTCTCGTCAAGTTTCAAGTTTAATACTCACTAATTGCAATAAATTTCTTAAGGTCAGTAGTGCATAAATTGATCCGAATACCCAATTAATAATAATAATAAAAATATCACCAAGAGTGAAGAAATTTATGAACTTAGACTTAGATCTTCATTTTATAGCCACACATGAAAAAAACAAGCCTTTATGATTTTGATTTTGATTTGTCATTAGAAGCATGACTGAAAAAAATCATACTATCTATTAGTCCACAATTGCCAACCATATTTCTAAGGTGAGTAATGTTGCTCAAAATTTAGAATGAAAACGACTAATTTGGTCGGCCATCATTAGTCCTTTTGTAGGGTTCACAAAATTAAGGTCAATCATAACTTATTATGTGGATGAGAAAATTATATAATAGTTTCGGAGTATCACGTAATTATACATTCTTATCAATCTCCATTTATTTTGATTTATCATATTCTTCAATCACTTAATGTAAATAATCAATATTCCATTTTCTCTACTAATCATACTATCATTGAGTATCATGTGGCCATACTTTTGAATTAGCGAATAATGTGGGAGCCTGTGGTCGACTCATTAATCTTTTTATACAGCTCACAAAACCAAGACTAGAAATAACTAATCATGCGTTTCGTTTTAGCATAATTTCTCACAAGTAGGCCCTGATTTGGGGGGTAAGCCTATAAAGCAGCCACTTTAAACCCAAAAAAAAGCTTAAAATGGGGTCCCAAAAAATGTATAGCCTAATACTTGTCTATTAAAAACAGGCCCAACTTAAAATTATAATTCAAAATAGTGAATGAATAAAAGACACAATCTAAACTAAATAAATAGATGGCCCAATCTATAATATAAATTCATAAAAAACAAGGGTTTTTTATCAGCCGGTCCTAATAATTGAATCTATTACCCATTAGGTCCTAAGTTTCCATCTCATACACAAGGAAGTCCTGTTATATTTTTTTATCCTGATTTTGCCCTTACTGTTATATTACCATAGCCATTGATGAATTATTGGTGTTGGTGAACATGATAACTGCCAGAGCCATTGATGAATTCGTTGGTGTTGGTGAATATGAGAACTGCCTCTATGGCCCTTGGATTTGAGAGAGATGGTGTCAGATCTGAGAGAGATCAAGAAAATCGACATGAATGGAGATGCGGTGTGTCGATATTGACGAGTTCCAGAGCCATTGATGAATTCGTTGGTGTTGGTGAACATGAGAACTGTCTCTATGGCCCTTAGATTTGAGAGAGATGATGTTAAATCTGAGAGAGATCAAAAAAATCGACATGAATGGACACGGGTGTGTCGACATTGACGAGCTCGGAACTCTATATTGTTTAAACCGGTGATAAATTTGTTTAAACCAGTGATAAATTTGTTTAAACCAATGATAAATTTATAACTGATGAATTTGTTAAAAAATTTACAAATAGCATACTTGATTTGTGAGAGAGAGGAAGGCATCACAACAAATTTATCACTGAATTAAGTAACAAATTTATCAGATCAGTTACACATTTGTAGAAGATCAACAACACCTTTTAATGCATTGATTGGACACTTTGCATCCAAACCGGTAGAGGAAGATGGTGCCAACGACGATGTCAAATATGGTAAATCGATGATGGAGGATTACGATGTTGAAGCTAGCAGATGAATGATGGGAGAGGAGCAACGGTGATGGCAATGAATGAGAAGGAGATGATGGTTGGTGATAGAGGAGGAGGAAAAGGTGTGCCAATGAGAGAGAGAGAGAGAGATGTTTGGGTTTAGGGTAAAATCACTCAACTAAATGTAAGGAGTAAAAACGAAAGATGAGTTAAATTATTGGGGAAATTACCCACAGGTCCCATGTGAAACATGTGGACACCATTTAATCCTGTAACTTTTTGAGTAGACCCAAAAGTCCTTCTTTCCTCTCTCTCTCTCTCTCTCTCTCTCTCTCTGCTTTTTGCCTCACTCTTTACGTTTTCCTATCTCTCTTTTTTTCTGCATTTTTCTTTCATCGTCTTTGTCATGGACGACGACCGGTGATCATGTCTTTCTCCATTGATCGGGGTTCACCGATAACCACCAACCATCGAAATTAACTCGTGACTTCACTCTCACCGACGGCGAAGATGATATATTTCCGACGAAGAAGATGATATATTTCCGATGAAGAAGATGAGTGGATCTACTTAGATCTGATGTAGATCTACAGATCTACATTAGATCTGAGTAGATCTATATCAGATTTGGCTAGATCTAAACAAAAAATAGTTGCCGGAGTACAATCCTCTCTCTACATCCGACTTTCTCCTTCGATCTCTCTTTTTTTTTTTCTCTGCTATACACTTCTATTTTTCTGTTCTAATGGAGAAAATTTTCAAATTCTGAACAAGTAGTTTTCGAGTTTTAGTTACAGGCGGTGAAAACTGTAAAATTTTGCAGTTTCAAATTTTTTTTTGGTGCTGGAATGAATCATGGTTTAAAACTATAAAATTTTGCAGTTTCAAATTTTTTTGGTGCTGGAATGAATCATGGTATAAAACTGTAAAATTTTACAGTTTCATAACATGTTTTTCAGTTTGATTAATAAGGATAAATGCTTAATAGATTTTTGTTTTGAAACTGTAACATTTTACAGTTTCAAAACTTACTTTTCAGTTTGATCACTATTTAGAGATTATTTGCTTGAACCTTACAAAAATTGAAAAATAACATATGTTTTCCCCATTGTTGCTGTTTTTTGTCGTTTCATTTTTTTTCCTTTTAGTTTATCAATATTTAGCACATTTTGCTTTTTATTTTTGCTATAATTTATCCATTTATTCTTTTTTTTTCCCGGCAATATTCTAGACATTCCTGTGAGTCTCCAGTGATGTTCTTAACGTCCAGTGAATGTTCTGAACATTCCGGCGACTTCCATTAACGTTCTTAACACTCCGGTGAACTTCCGGCGAAACTCCGACGACTTCCCGGTGATACTCCGGCGACTTCCCGGCGATGTTGAACATTCCGACGAGTCACCAGCGACCGTTTAACGGAAGTCCGACGGTAGTAAGATGTGAACAGTGTCTGTAAATTTTTTTTAAAAAAAAAAAAGATTTTTTGGTAACAATTAAAAATGTATTGGACTAATTGGTGCAAGTGTTTTGTTTGAGGATTAGCTGGGTCTTGAACTTGGTACATGGGACTTATCAGTAAGTTCCCCTAAATTATTTGGGTCAGGACTTCCTAGGAATTAATTCCTGTTCAAAGGACCGGCCCGTAACTCCTCCTAAGAAAAAGGCCCACTAGAAATACAAAGCCCAAATTAAATTAAAAAGGTCCAAAAAGCTTGAGGCCTATTCTAAAATCTTTTAAAACTTAAATTGAAAATAATTTGAGGCCCAACAATCTATTGTAATTGTTCCTCGTTCCTATTCATTGCCATTTTCTGGCATCAATGTTGGGAATCAAAATTGGGGAAGAGAAATATAGAGACGAAGCGCTAGAGAAAATAAAAAACAAGCCGTACACAGTATCTTTTCTCAACCTTCATCCATCACCAATAGTGAAGGTATTTTTTTTCCTCCGTATTTTATTTATGAGTAAACTATCAATAGATCCTAATAATTGGACTTAATTCCCATAAAGTTCTATTGAAAATAGGTTTTCATAAAATCATCACTAAAAATATTTTTTTTGGGGTCATTTTTTTGATAAATCCTCTTTCTAAGTATTTTATTCTATCTAACCCATATATATATATATATATATATATATATTTGAGTATTCCATTAAGTCCTGTTTAATATAATGTGACCAAATCATCCTTTCTAATTTTTTGCACATATTTCTATTTTGAAACTAATACATAACAATAGTCTCTCATTTTATGAAGGAAATATCTCACTCATTCTAAAAAGAAAATCTTTCCCTTATTCCATAGAGAACATCTCTCCCTTATTCTAAGAAAATCTCTTCCGCATTCTATGAAGAAAATCTCAAATTATGAATTTTGAACCTTTTTATAATTTGAAAATTTTAAAAATAATACAACAAAAAATCTGAATGAAAATCAAAATACAATGTGAATGCTCACAGTAAATAACAAACTTACAATTAACTTTTGAAAAAACATAATACATACTAAAGTACAATGTGAATGTTCACAATAAACAACAAACCTACAATTAACCTTCAAAAAAATAAAATTCATATCAAAATACAATGAGAATATTTACAATTTATAATTAACAAATAAACTAGCCTTAAAAAAATAACTCATACCAATGCAAACATTTACACTGCAACGTGAAAATATAAAATAAAATTGAAAAAAGTGAAAATCGACTATTTGAATTGTTCAATGGTAACAAAAATTATTGTTCAACAAACAAGCATAGTAACAAAAATAACAAACACACAATGAACTTTCAAAAAAACAAAGCTTATACCAAAATACAATATAAATGTTCACAATTTACAATTAATATATAACTAGTTTTTTTTTTTTTTAAAAATAAACTCATATCAATGTGAACATTCACACTACAACGTGAAAATGTAACAACCCTCACTTTGACTTAGTCATACTTGCATACATTCATGTATGATCTTGCCTTGTTATGTTGTTTTACAAGTCTTGTCTTGTCTTGTTTTGTTTAAGTGGATTGCTTGCTCGACTTTGTTCTTTGCTTGGTGTGTGGCCGAGGTCGTCTTGAGCTTAGTCCACCTTTGAACCCTTGTACTTAGAATTTATTTTGGAACCACTTGGTAGACCTCCGTCTTCAACCCGGGCATGTTTGCCGAGATGTCACTATCTGGGCTGAGGTTCAGAACCAAGGCCGAGGAGTGTACCATCTAGGCCGAGATGTTTCGCACTTGTGATCTTTGTCCTTGGGCAGGTATGACCTAGACCGAGGTGTGGCACACCCAGGCCAAGGTGTAGCACAGCTTAGTCAAGTGTTGTCCTCCCTAGCCGATGTCTTTGTCACCCTTGCTGACCTTTGACTTTAGCCGATATCATTACTTGCCGATGTGTCTTGCCAGTTAGCTTGTTGTATACACCTTGTCATAGACTTGTCTTGTCAATCAGTCACTTTTTGAGCTGAACCAACCCGGTAGCGCCACGTGTCCGAGCTGTGTGTTAAGACAGCCGGCAGACTTAGAGACAAATCATTTTGTCTCAAATCTTTGTTTTTAGAAAGAGAAACTCTAGAGGAAGAAGGGAGAGTTTTAGAGAGAGGAGTAGAGTTCCGAGCTTGATCTTTGAGGATCGAACCGTTGGATTTGAGTTTTGAGGTTAGATTCTTGCTTTGCTCTAGTTGTTCTTATTGCTTATCAAGCTGCATTGCATGATTGATTTCGTTTTGCATGTCATGCATTGGTTTAAAGTTGGTTCTTGAAAAGAAAATGATGTTCATGAGTTTTTGAAGAAAAGCCTCGTTTTGATCCGAAAAGTTGGAACTAGAACCGTGTTTTTGTGTTGTTCTTGCACGATCTTCTTGTAATGGGACCCAGGTCCATGTTTTCGAACCCTTTTGCTTGAAACCTCAGATTTTGTATAAACACGTTATGGTTTTAGCATGCATGTTCTTGATGTTCTTAGTGATCTTGTTCCTTGGCCATCAGGACCACACCTCGGCAAGGAGGTATGGGACCTCGGCAGAAGCTTGGGTGATACCCTGCGTGTTTCCATGAGGTGGAAAACAGTGTCTTGACTCCCAGCATGTTTTGTTTTGTTATTAACTTGGATTTGGTGAGAATGCCGAGATCATTTGCATGCATGTAAAGCTTGTTTTGAGAATGTGTTTGTCATGTGATTGTAGGACCTTGATCTTTGCCTTGAGCCTACACCCGAGAAGAACTATGTGAGTGGTATTTCTAATAAAGCTATGTTATACTGTTTTGATAAATCTTGCTTTGCTTTGTTTTGATGAAAGTATTTGTTAAGCATGAATGACTAGCTCTATTTTGATGTATCAAGTATAAGCTTTGTTTTGATGTCATCTTTGAAAAGTCCCTTGTGCTGGAGGACTCTAAACTTTCGTAGTACTAAGTATAAAAGTCCCTTGTGCTGGAGGACTCTAAACTTTCGCAGTACTAAGTATAAAAGGATACGGTCCTTTCTTGGAAAGATACATTGTTAAATCGGGCTACGGGCCTAAGTAACACAAGACCATCGTGTTAAAAAGAGCTACGGGCTTAAGTAACACAAGTCCCTTGTGCTGGAGGACTCTAAACTTTCGCAGTACCTCGGACTAAGAGATTATGGATCGTTCAGTCCTTGTCTTGCCACTGACGGTTTACCGCGTGGACTTGTTTGTTCGGAAAGCTGGATTTGTGTTTTGCCGATGCCAGTAAGCATCCCTTGAGACTTGTAAGATTTGATAGATGAATACGGTTCATCTCTTGTTTTGATAAAGTTTTGACGTGTTTTGCTTGAAGGAATCTCGGCTAATATTCGTATGGTTTTGACATGTTTTGTTTTGAAAGGACTTCGGCTATATTCATGCAAAACCTTTATTATTTGTACCATTCACTGAGTATCCAAGCTCACCCTCTCTATATATATGTAGGTGATGAGCAGGACGGCGGCGACGCCTAGATGTGTTTTGCATGGCTTGTTTTGGATTCATGATTATGTCGGCATTGTTTTGTGTTCATGTCGGCAATGTTGTAATTACGTCGGCCAATCTTGAAAATCATGCTTCTTGACTTGTATTCATTGTATTTTGTACATGTCGGCTCGAGAAGCCTTTTGATCAAGATATAATTTGTATTTGGTTGTTTCGAACTGGTTGTAAAGTTATATCTTGTATGTCATCCCATTTGATTTATGCACGGCTCTTATGGACCACTTGTATTTTGATTTATTGCTTCCGCATCTGTGAGCCCCATATGTATATTATACTCTGATTGTGTGTGATCTTTGTAAGTTGGCCTTCGGTAATCACGGATTACTGGCCATCACGGCACCATCCTACTAGGGGCGGGTTGGGGTCGTAACAGAATGGTATCAGAGCATAAGTTCCTCGGTATACGTTGTTCACACACTTTGAGTCCTAAAGAGCATAGGATTTTCCTTAGAAGGATGTTAAGATTGCATCATATTGCTTGCTATGTGAACAATGTGCGCATCAACTTGGTATGCTTGTTTGTTACTTGCCTACGTGATTATTTGCTTACTTTGTTTAAAAGTCACATTTTGCATACTCATAGCATCATGAGGAGAGGTAGACCTCCAATTGGCAGAGATCAGCCCGAAGACAGGATGGACAGACTAGAAAGGGTAGTTGAAGGTTTGGCCCGCGAGTTGAGGCAAACAAGACAGCAGTATGCTAGTGCTACGTCGACTCAAGCCGAGCAGACCAACGGCCGAAATGTAGTTCCGCCTCCACCTCCTCCAGTGCCGCAAGTTCCCCCGCAGCCAACCTTATATGGGGATGGCACGATAGCTTTGATCAGGGAGTTCAAGAAAATGAAGCCACCAAGATTCCAAGGGGGCATAGAGCCGATGAAAGCCGAAGCGTGGGTTCTAGAAATGGAAAAATTGTTCGAGATCTTCCCCAGTACCGACGCTCAGAAAGTAGCACTGGCAACATTCACGCTGGATGACGACGCTCGCAGATGGTGGATGATGATTCGAGAGAGCAATCCGGACTTGACCTGGACCCGATTCTTGGAGTTGTTCTACAACAAACATTTTCCCCTCAGTGTACGAAACCGCAAGGCTACTGAATTTCAGACCTTAACGCAAGGCAGCAGGACAGTGGCGGAATACGACCGCGTTTTTACGGAGTTAGCGAGGTATGCACCTCACATGGTCAATGACGAGTATATGAAGGCTAGGAAGTTTGAGAGTGGGCTCAGTGGACCGATACAAGACCGGGTCAACTTGCACAACATGCCAACTTACGCCGGAGTATTGGATAAAGCCATCCTGGCTGAAGCTAACTTGAACAGATACCAGAGTTCAGGAGAGAACCAGAGGAAAAGGCAGAATTTTGACAGTCGCCGAACACAGTTTACCACCAAGAAGAAAGCGAATGTTAGCAGCCCAGCCTACCCAAGACAGGAAAGTGGCGCGAAGCCGACATGTTCGAGTTGTGGGAAGTCACATTTCGGGGTTTGTCGTCGGGCGTCTGGAGCTTGTTATGAATGTGGTGAAATGGGACACTATGTGAGAGATTGTCCTAAGGCAAAGACTGTCAATGACAAGAAGGATGAGGATACCTCGGGTTCCGTTCAGAAGAGTAATGCTGGGAAAGGACAGATGAGGCAGGGCAGAGTTTTTGCACTGGTACCAGGAGACACTCAGAATGCTGAGACAGTGGTGTCAGGTATACTCCTAATTTGCTCCCAAGATGCTTATGTGTTGATTGATTCGGGTTCTACGCACTCGTTTGTATCTGCTAAGTTTGCCGAGAAGATTAATAGAGAACTAGAACCCCTTGATTACATATTATCTGTGTCTACTCCATCTGGGAGATCTATGACTGTTGCATCCATTTATAGAGCATGTGTTGTTGTGATTGAGAATGTTGAATTGCTAGTAGATTTAATGCCTTTGGACATAACTCATTTTGATGTTATACTGGGAATGGATTGGTTAGTCGCAAATCATGCATCTATTAACTGTGTTTCGAAGAATGTCACACTGAAACCTCCAAACCTAGCCGAGGTTACATTTCAGGGTAAAGGGGTAGTGCCCCCACCTTATTTGATTTCGTCCGTTAGGGCCTGTAAGTTAATTCGGAAAGGGTGTCAAGGTTACTTGTGTAGTATACTGAGCGATCAGAATGGAAATGTTAATTTAGCCGACGTCCCAGTTGTCAGTGAATTCGCCGACGTTTTTCCAAATGAATTGCCTGGCCAATTAGCCGATAGAGAGATAGAGTTTACTGTAGATATCATGTCGGGAACACAGCCGATCTCCAAAACACCCTATAGAATGGCCCCAGCTGAACTTAGGGAACTGAAACTGTGACTACAAGAATTGTTGGATAAGGGATTTATTAGGCCGAGCACGTCGCCATGGGGAGCACCCGTTTTATTTGTTAAGAAAAAGGATGGCACACTCCGTCTTTGCATTGATTATAGAGAACTTAATAAAGTCACCATTAAGAACAAGTACCCATTGCCTAGAATTGATGATTTGCTTGATCAGTTACAAGGAGCACGAGTCTTTTCTAAGATTGACCTTAGGTCGGGTTACCATCAGCTTAAAGTTAAAGCCGAGGACGTTGAGAAAACTGCTTTTTGGACGAGATATGGCCACTACGAATTTTTAGTAATGCCTTTTGGGATGACCAATGC
This sequence comes from Camellia japonica, assembly GCA_030407325.1. Lineage (NCBI taxonomy): Eukaryota > Viridiplantae > Streptophyta > Magnoliopsida > Ericales > Theaceae > Camellia > Camellia japonica. The sequence continues at coordinate 85,585,970 of JAPPVO010000013.1, read as the reverse complement.
CCCTGCTGCATTTATGGATTTAATGAACAGAGTCTTCAAGCCATATTTAGATGAGTTTGTTGTTGTTTTCATTGATGATATATTGATTTACTCCAAGAGTAAAGTTGAACATGAGAATCATTTGAGACTTGCCTTACAGATTTTGAGGGACCGGAAATTGTATGCTAAGTTTAACAAGTGTGAGTTTTGGCTTCCTACTATCTCATTCTTGGGTCATGTAATTAATGAAGAGGGTATCTCGGTTGACCCTAGTAAAATTGAAGCCGTAGTGAATTGGCCGAAGCCGACTAATGTGTCCGAGGTTCGAAGTTTTCTGGGTTTGGCAGGTTATTACAGGAAGTTTGTGAAGGATTTCTCCAGGATTGCAATCCCGTTGACGCAATTGACTAAGAAGGGAGCACCATATGAATGGACTGAAGATCGGGAGTCAGCCTTCCAGGAACTGAAGACGAGGTTAGTCACAGCACCAGTACTTGTACTTCCATCAGGTAATGAAGAGTTTCATATCTATAGTGATGCATCGCATAAGGGTTTGGGTTGTGTTTTAATGCAAGGGGGTAAAGTCATAGCATATGCATCCCGTCAGTTGAAGCCACATGAAAAGAACTATCCTACCCATGATCTGGAACTAGCAGCCGTTGTATTTGCTTTAAAGATTTGGCGTCACTACTTGTATGGAGCTTCTTGTCAAGTTTTTACAGATCATAAGAGTTTAAAGTACCTGTTCACTTAGAAGGAACTGAATCTGAGGCAGAGGAGATGGCTTGAGTTGCTGAAAGACTACGATATGCAGATTCAATACCACCCAGGTAAAGCTAACAGCGTAGCCGATGCCCTGAGCAGAAAGTCGATTGGAAATTTGGCATGTCTAACCATGGTCTCACTGGAACCAACTATTGTCGAAGAAGTAAAGGCAAGACAAATGGAGGATGGATTCTTCAGAAGGGTAGCCGATGAGATTGTTACAAGGCCGAGATCAGGGTACACTATTGAGAATCGAGTGCTCAGGTTCGAAGGAAGATTGTGTGTGGCCGACATTCCAGAGTTGAAAAGGAAAATTTTGTAGGAAGCTCATGCTTCCAAGTTTGCCGTTCACCCAGGAAATACCAAAATGTATCAAGATGTGAAACAGACTTTCTGGTGGCCGAATATGAAAAGAGAGATAGCCGAGTTCGTGTCCCAGTGTTTGCATTGTCAACAAGTGAAAGCAGAACATCAGAGACCAGCAGGACTTCTGCAACCTTTGCCGATCCCTGAGTGGAAATGGGAACACATCTCCATGGATTTTGTGATTGGTTTGCCGAAGACACAGAAAGGTATGGATTCGATTTGGGTTGTTGTGGATAGACTAACCAAGTCAGCACACTTTTTGCCTGTTAAGACTACCTTCAACGCTGATTAGCTTGCTTTGCTATATGTGAATGAGATTGTTAGACTTCATGGAGTACCAATGTCAATTGTGTCGGACCGAGATCCGAAGTTCGTTTCCAGATTTTGGCAGAGTCTACAAAGGGCTTTCGGAGCCGAACTGAGGTTTAGTACAGCTTTTCATCCCCAGACGGATGGGCAAACAGAGAGAACAATTCAGACACTTGAAGATATGCTTAGACTTTGTGTATTGGACTTTCAAGGAAGTTGGGGAGTGCATTTGCCCTTAGTGGAATTCGCTTACAACAACAGTTATCAAGCTAGCATTGGCATGGCGCCGTATGAAGCTTTGTACGAAAGAAAGTGTAGGTCGCCGATATGTTGGACCGAAGTTGGAGACAGAGCTCTGCTTGGTCCCGAATTGATTCAAGTAACAACAGAGAAGATTAAACTTATCCAACAGAGGATTAAAACTGCCCAGAGCCGACAAAAGAGTTACGCCGACCAGAAAGGAATGAATTAGAATTCGAAGTTGGGGATCATGTATTCTGAAAGTTTCACCAATGAAAGGAGTTTCCAGATTTGGGAAGAAAGGTAAGTTAGCACCTCGTTATATTGGGCCATTTGAAATTCTTGACAAGGTTAACTCCGTTGCCTACAGACTTGCTTTGCCACCCGAATTAAGCCTAGTCCATAATGTGTTTCATGTGTCGATGTTGAGGAAGTATGTTCGGGATCCACTGCATGTGATTGATTACTCTGGGATTGAAATTAATGAGAATTTAGGCTATGATGAGAAGCCGATGTGTATTATCGATAGACAAGTTAAGCAGTTGAGAAACAAGCCGATACCAATGGTAAAGATCGAATGGAAAGAACATTACGGCAATAATGCCACGTGGGAAATGGAAGAGGAAATGAGAACTCGACATCCAGAATTATTCTTGGAGCAAGGTAATCTAAGTTTGGGGACCAAACTTCTTTAAGGGGGGTAGGATGTAACAACCCTCACTTTGCCTTAGTCATACTTGCATACATTCATGTATGATCTTGCCTTGTTATGTTGTTTTACAAGTCTTGTCTTGTCTTGTTTTGTTTAAGTGGATTGCTTGCTCGACTTTGTTCTTTGCGTGGTGTGTGGCCGAGGTCGTCTTGAGCTTAGTCCACCTTTGAACCCTTGTACTTAGAATTTATTTTGGAACCACTTGGTAGACCTCCGTCTTCAACCCGGGCATGTTTGCCGAGATGTCACTATCTGGGCCGAGGTTCGGAACCAAGGCCGAGGAGTGTACCATCTAGGCCGAGATGTTTCGCACTTGTGATCTTTGTCCTTGGGCAGGTATGACCTAGACCGAGGTGTGGCACACCCAGGCCAAGGTGTAGCACAGCTTAGTCAAGTGTCGTCCTCCCTAGCCGATGTCTTTGTCACCCTTGCCGAGCTTTGACTTTAGCCGATATCATTACTTGCCGATGTGTCTTGCCAGTTAGCTTGTTGTATACACCTTGTCATAGACTTGTCTTGTCAATCAGTCACTTTTTGAGCTGAACCAACCCGGTAGCGCCACGTGTCCGAGCTGTGTGTTAAGACAGCCGGCAGACTTAGAGACAAATCATTTTGTCTCAAATCTTTGTTTTTAGAAAGAGAAACTCTAGAGGAAGAAGGGAGAGTTTTAGAGAGAGGAGTAGAGTTCCGAGCTTGATCTTTGAGGATCGAACCGTTGGATTTGAGTTTTGAGGTTAGATTCTTGCTTTGCTCTAGTTGTTCTTATTGCTTATCAAGCTGCATTGCATGATTGATTTCGTTTTGCATGTCATGCATTGGTTTAAAGTTGGTTCTTGAAAAGAAAATGATGTTCATGAGTTTTTGAAGAAAAGCCTCGTTTTGATCCGAAAAGTTGGAACTAGAACCGTGTTTTTGTGTTGTTCTTGCACGATCTTCTTGTAATGGGACCCAGGTCCATGTTTTCGAACCCTTTTGCTTGAAACCTCAGATTTTGTATAAACACGTTATGGTTTTAGCATGCATGTTCTTGATGTTCTTGGTGATCTTGTTCCTTGGCCATCAGGACCACACCTCGGCAAGGAGGTATGGGACCTCGGCAGAAGCTTGGGTGATACCCTGCGTGTTTCCATGAGGTGGAAAACAGTGTCTTGACTCCCAGCATGTTTTGTTTTGTTATTAACTTGGATCTGGTGAGAATGCCGAGATCATTTGCATGCATGTAAAGCTTGTTTTGAGAATGTGTTTGTCATGTGATTGTAGGACCTTGATCTTTGCCTTGAGCCTACACCCGAGAAGAACTATGTGAGTGGTATTTCTAATAAAGCTATGTTATACTGTTTTGATAAATCTTGCTTTGCTTTGTTTTGATGAAAGTATTTGTTAAGCATGAATGACTAGCTCTATTTTGATGTATCAAGTATAAGTTTTGTTTGATGTCATCTTTGAAAAGTCCCTTGTGCTGGAGGACTCTAAACTTTCGCAGTACTAAGTATAAAAGTCCCTTGTGCTGGAGGACTCTAAACTTTCGCAGTACTAAGTATAAAAGGATACGGTCCTTTCTTGGAAAGATATAGTGTTAAATCGGGCTACGGGCCTAAGTAACACAAGACCATCGTGTTAAAAAGAGCTACAGGCTTAAGTAACACAAGTCCCTTGTGCTGGAGGACTCTAAACTTTCGCAGTACCTCGGACTAAGCGATTACGGATCGTTCAGTCCTTGTCTTGCCACTGACGGTTTACCGCGTGGACTTGTTTGTTCGGAAAGCTGGATTTGTGTTTTGCCGATGCCAGTAAGCATCCCTTGAGACTTGTAAGATTTGATAGATGAATACGGTTCATCTCTTGTCTTGATAAAGTTTTGATGTGTTTTGCTTGAAGGAATCTCGGCTAATATTCGTATAGTTTTGACATGTTTTGTTTTGAAAGGACTTCGGCTATATTATTTGTACCATTCACTGAGTATCCAAGCTCACCCTCTCTATATATATGTAGGTGATGAGCAGGACGGCGGCGACGCCTAGATGTGTTTTGCACGGCTTGTTTTGGATTCATGATTATGTCGACATTGTTTTGTGTTCATGTCGGCAATGTTATAATTACGTCGGCCAATCTTGAAAATCATGCTTCTTGACTTGTATTCATTGTATTTTGTACATGTCGGCTCGAGAAGCCTTTTGATCAAGATATAATTTGTATTTGGTTGTTTCGAACTGGTTGTAAAGTTATATCTTGTATGTCATCCCATTTGATTTATGCACGGCTCTTATGGACCACTTGTATTTTGATTTATTGCTTCCGCATCTGTGAGCCCCATATGTATTATACTCTGATTGTGTGTGATCTTTGTAAGTTGGCCTTCGGTAATCACGGATTACTGGCCATCACGGCACCATCCTACTAGTGGCGGGTTGGGGTCGTGACAGAAAATGTAAAATAAAATTAAAAAAAGTAAAAGTCAACTATTTCAATTGTTCAATGGTGATAAAAATGATTGTTCAATCAACAAATTAGTAAAAACAACAACAAAATACAACTAATTTTTGAAACAAACTTCAAAAAAAACTCATACCAAAATACAATGTGAATGTTCACAATTTACAATTAACATACAACTAACCTTTAAAAAACTAAATTCATACCAATGTGAACATTCACAGTGCAACATTAAACAAAATTGAAAGAATAAAAAAATGATTATTTCAATTGTTTAATAGTAACAAAAAATAATTATTCAAACAACAAGTATATTACCAAATAGCCAATGATGTGTAAACATTCACATCTTGCAAAATATATAATTATCTTCAAAAAAAGGCCAACTGGCGAATTCCCGCCAGTTCTCTGTTTGGTGCCATTGAGACCCAGCTAGGCCAAAAAATACACAGCTAGACCTAAAAAGAAACTCTGGAAAAGTTTCCATTGAGACCCAGCTGGGTCTAAATGAGGCATGGCCGGTTCTAAATGGACTCGGCCGGGTCCAAAAATCTGCATTTCAGACCCGTCTTCAAACGGTCATATCTCCCTCATCCGGACTTGGATTTAGGTGATTCTTGAGTCTAAATTGAAGCCCCAGAAGTCTACTTTCCAATGATGGTGGCCTCATATCTGAATGCTAAGTGGTCAGAGAAATATACCTACTTTAGTGAATGCTATTTATTTCTATCTTAACGGATTGATGCCCAACCTCTTCCTAAACTAGTTTTCTTCCATCCCCTCGTATTTCCTTCAACTCCAAACCTATAAATAAGATGCTTTAAATATTTTTCAAAGAATTCACCTCCCTTCCATTTATTTCCACTTTGTCCTTACTCGGTTTACCGAAAAGTGCAATATTTTAAATGAAATGTGAGTCTTGGAACATCGTAGAAACATTTGGAAAAATATTTTGAAGAAAAAAAAAAGAGGGAGTTTTAAGGTCTAAAATAGTTTAGCCAAAATGGGGTGCGAGGTTTGGAATTAGAGCTTGAATCCAAATTTCTTCGCTGAGAATTCAAAAGATTGCACAATGTAACTTTCATCATCGGGTGTTTGGAATAAAGCGCCCAAGTCTTAAGGGTGGTCAAAAATGGGGTGTTTACACAACCCAACTTAGCTGACTGGATATCCCAAGATCTAGGTTCAAAAAGACAACCAAATTATGGATGACTCACTAGAAATCACTAAGGGAGTCTATCTCCTATCGATTTCTATGATGAGAGTGATATCTGCAATATATGTTGTATGTAGGGAACTTAGGGTAAGTTATACTTTTAATGATCACTTATATCTTGAAAAACCTAGAGAGGTAATTTTTCAAGAGGAGTATTTAAGAGACTCAAAATAAGGATCACCTATATGAAAAGTCACCATGACCTTTTGAAGAGCCACCAATTCACCTATTTAAATAGACCCCATTGCATTAATTGAAAATCGAATTCATCTTGTGTTTTTCTCTTATTTGACACTCTGTACTTCTTCTGTAAAAGAGAATTTTACACAGTAAGGTTCGCCAGACTTGCCATGGTAGTGCTGCTTCTGTAAGGCTCGATCATTGTATCCTAGGAGATGCACATCCAATAAAAACTCGTGAGTATCGTAGCAAAGGACGAATTTGTCTTAAGGAAATTATGTCCAACACAAGCCTCAATCCAATTGTTTTTCGTTTCCAGATTTTTACAATATGTTTGTAAGTTTTCTACTTCTCTCTAAGTATTTTTAGTTCTCAGTATATGGTTTGATTTGGTTTAACCCAAACAAGTTACATTAGATTCAACTTATATTTTTTAAAAAAAAATATAATTTGATAATATATTTGATGCAATTATTACATCTTATAATTGTACACATAAGAATAATTCCAACAAAATGCTTGTAATTGATACTTTATCTTGCCATGTTAGCCATAAAACAAAACATTGAGAAGAAGAGCTAACATGTAGCAGCCCTCTGGAAAATTTTGTAACTATTAGAGTGTGCAATCTGGAAACCTATCCACAAAGGAATTATCTAGTAATTTTCTTTAAAAAAAATTTATTTGTTGTTTTGCTAGAAAACCAAATAGATTGGACTATAACAAAAACTACGATATTCAATCCTTTTGACATCCACATATACTTGCATGGAGATGCATTTGAAAATTTTAAAGTCATTCGTTCTTACGCCTCCTTCATTTGCAAGTAGATCTGCACATTTGTTGGCTTCACAAATATGATCAAATGAGAGACTTTCTAGGCAATGTACCAGATACTTGTAGTCACAAATAAAATTATGAAAAAAATTACAAAAATAAAATAAAAATAAAATAAAATTATAATTTGACTTCTAAACAAATATTTTGAATATATATCACAATCGATATGATATATTCCATAGCCATAAACTAAGACTATATCCTTACTTTCTCTTCTTTCCCTTATAGGGAAAGCCTATGCTGTGCACCCCTTAAGAGTGCATATCATATGCATTCTATTATAAATTGGCATAATTTTATCATAAAATTTCATAATATCAATCACAAAATGCATAACCTCACCACGAATTGGCGTAACAAAAATATCGTAACTAAATCACAAACTTTTGTAGCATGAATTACAAAATTTCATAATATCAACTGTTGCCGTCAACCCTTCCACCTTCTTCTGCCACTGCCACACTCCGACCGATACCATTCATGGCTTCACCTTAACACACTTTCTCTTTTCTTCTTCTTCTTCTTCTTCTTCTTCTCTCTCTCTCTCTCTCTCTCTCTCTCTCCTTCTTCTTTCTTTCCTGTTGATCAGAGAAGAAGAACATCAGACATAGTGGAAGAGCGATGCAAACCCTAGCTCTAGGATTTTCAAATCATGTAAACCCTAGATCTAGGCTTTGTAGAAGTCCTATTAAGGAAAGAAAAAACCATCGAGGCCAACGTCATCATCTCCGTCGCCAACAACTCCAACCACGATAATAGATAGTCGATACAGACTGCAATTGAAAGACTAAGAGAGATCGATAGAGATTGAGAGCGAGTGGGAGACAACGAGCGTCGGAGAAGCAAGGGAAACGAGGAAGACTGTGGAGGTTGAGGTGGTGGTGATGATGACAGTAGCGACGACGCCAGTACAGCAAGGAAGAAGAGATAAGGTGGCGACAAGGCTAGGTAAGGTGCCAACGATGGCTGGTTGATAGTGATGGCCAAAGGGTTGTGATTGTGGATTTGATTCTAAGGTTTTTGTCCAAAATGGTAATTTCATTCAAGGACACAATGGTAATTAAAAAAATGGACAATGGTGTGTACTAAGGCATTTGATAGTGTGTAAATAGAATTTCCCATTTTGTTATTATCTTGTAATCTCAAAATTTTTAATTTTTTAATTTTTTTTTTTAATCTTGTACAACCCAACACACATCATACATTTTGATTCAAGCAAAAGCTAACAAATAATTGACATTCATAGATTAATTGACATATTTTTTTTCATACATACATTTAATTTGTCATATGCAACACCTTATTATAATGTCTAGATTAGGTTGGCAATGCCTTGAGACAAGACCTAGTTGTCTTATTGCTTGTCATCGTCCATGTTTTGGTGTGAGTTTCTTCTAGGGGTAGGAAGTCACAATTTTCATTTTTTGTGTTACATCTATATGTTCTTCTATATTACATTCATTTAAGTTTTTATGGCTTGTTATTGAAAAGATGACTTTGCCTGCCTATTGCTCTATAGAGATGTATGGTTTTGACAACTTGACTACATATTGTTCTGTTTTGGTACCTTCATTTATTTGTTTCTTTATTTTTTCAGGAATGCATATATATCAACTAATGAAAGATAAGGGTATCAGAAACGTAATTGATCAAATGTAATTTACTAAAATTGATCTCACATAGATCTTATGTTTATTCACATATATATAGCATCAATTTACATGACTATAAATAAGTACAGTAAAGTGATAACCACTACCAAGATAAAAAGAGAATGTAACAAATAAAAAATGCATGTTGATCAGAATATGAAAGTATATCCAATAGCCTCCCGTTAAGCTAATGGTCTTTGGGGAAGGACATTAAGATTGTGTTGAAGAAAACGAAACCAAGAGGATGGAAGACCCTTTGTAAAATTATCAGCAACTTGATCCTTAGTACTGAGAAAATGAACAGTGAGATCACCACAAGCAACTGAACAGTGAGATCAGAGAGTAGTTTGCCACTTGTTTTGGAAAGTTAGACAGATGGAAAAATGGGAGTGTGAACACTCTTGCAATTAAGCATATTGGACTGAGTGAGCAAATCCAAAATATATTTCTTTTGAGACAAAATTAAACTAGTGGGGGTGAGACACAACCTCAATACCAAGGAAATAAAGTAAAGGGCCTAAGTCTTTGAGAGAAAATTCTTGGCCAAGTTGGTGAATAAGAGAAGTGATCATGTCGGGATGTTGTCGGTGACAATGATGTTATCCACATACATTAAGGCAAACATCTGAACCCCATCATGTGTATAATAAAATACAGAGCAATCAGTTTGTGAACCTTGAAAACTAATTTGAGTAAGCTGAGTTGTGAGATGATGGAACTAGGCCCGGGGAGCCTGTTTGAGACCCTAGAGACTGTGATGCAATCTATAGACATAGGAGGGAAGGTTAGGATCAACAAAACCCATTGGTTGAGACATGTAAACATCCTCATGAAGAACACCATGGTGAAAAGCATTAATGCCAAGTTGACGAATAGACCACCCACGAGAGCCAAGGAAAGAATAATTTGAATGGTTGTGGGTTCAATATTGGTGGTTAAATCCCTTGACAACTAAGCGAGCTTTGTATCACTCGACAATACTATCAGATTTGCATTTAATTTGATGTAACCACTTGTAGCCAACAAGATTCATGGAAGGAGAGCAAGGAACAAGAGACCAAGTCCCATTACAAATTAAGGCATTGATTTCTTCAGTCATTGTAGTTCGCCACTGTGGACATTTATTGGCTTCAGTGAAACATGTCGGCTCAATTTTAGAGAAACCATGGAAGGAAAATGAGTGAAGAGAAACCAAAGCATGAGGAATAGAGGACTATTTGGTGTGGTTACGAAGAACCATCGAATGAGTGCGGTGAGGTGGGGAAGGAGGAGGTGGGGACCCATAAACATCAACAACAAGCTTAAGACCACTCGAGTCAGGCATCGAGGGTTGGGCCACATTAGGAGAAGGGGTGGACAAAGCGAGATGAGAATGAGTGGAAGTTGGAGAAGACATTGGAAATGAGGACCGAAACATATGGGAGGTAGTGAGATAAGAGGGTGGTGGAGATGTATGAAAACTAGGGATAGACTGAAAACTAGTGGAGGTCGAAACATGGGAGGAAATAGTTGGAGTACAGACCCATGGAGAGAAGACAAGAGTCAGTGGAGATGGCGAAAGACCTAGAATAAAGGGTCCAGAGAAAGGAAAACGAAACTCGTCAAATCAAACATGACGAGCAATGTAAACTCGGCCAATTTTGGGGTCCAGACAACGATAACCCAAATGAGAGGAACTATACCCCGGAAAACACAAGGAAGAGATCTAAAATCCATTTTATGTCGGTTATATGGTCGGAGATAAGGAAAACATAAGCACCCAAAAACTTTAAGGAAGGTGTAATTAGGAGAGGAATGATAGAGTGTAAAAAAAAGTGATTGACCATTGAGTACCTTGGTAGGAAGCCGATTAATTAAATAGACAACCGTATCAAATGCGTAGTTCCAATATTTGGATGGAACACGACTATGAGCTAATAAGGAAAGACTAGTTTCAATGATGTGACACTGACGACATTTAACTGGACCATTTTGTTCATGGGTGTGTTGACACAGTAATCGATGAATAATACCAAGTTGCTCATAAAAATTATGAATTTTGCAACCCAATCATTTTGAATTTTATTTTGGAATTAAAATACTTAACCATAGCTTGAAATTTTGGAAAAAAAAGTGAAAACATCAGATTTGTGCACCATACGATAATACCAAATAAATTTAAAAAAATCATCCACGAAAATGACATAATAACGAAAACCATCACTGGAAATAAGGGGAGATAGCCCCCATATACATCAGTAAACACCAACTCTAAAGGAGCAGAGCTTATTGAATGACGAAGTCCTAAACTAAACCTAGAAGACTTGCCAAGTTGACAAGCCGTACAAAGAGAAAGAAAGAAAGAACTAGAGCATGACAATTGATTGGCCTGAACAACTAGACCGAAAGCTTGACGATGTGGATAACCTAGATGACAATACCAACATTCAAGAGAAACACGTTCAACATTGAAAAGGGATGGTAGAAGAAGGCTGAAATTGATAAAGACCATCTTTATTCTGTCCGGGTAGAAGAATTTTCTTGGTGACCCGGTCCTTGACAAAAAAGGAAAAGGAGTGAACACTGCTGGAAATTTGGCTTTTAGCGGCGTTTTAAAAACGCCGCTATATCTATAAAAAAAACGCCGCTAATTCATTTTGTGGCGTTTAGTACCAAACGTCGAAGCTGCCGGTGTCACTATAGCTTTGCGACGTTTAAAAACGTCGTGATATGAGTATAGGAGGCGTTTTCAAAAACGCCGCAAAATGTCTCACCATACAGACGCTGACGTCACCAACGATATTTAGCGACGTTTTGGAAACGCCGTCTTATCTGTTTGAAAAATATGACCGTTAGTGGCGAGGGTTTAGGAGGCTTTTGTAGAAACGCCGTCTTATCTCTTTTTTTTTTTTTTTGGGTGAAATTGTGTTAATTTTATTTGATTAAATTAAAAAAAATACCTATAATAAAACTAACATATAAAATATTAACTCCCATTCAAACACCTGTAATGAAACTAACATATAAAATAATAACTCCTATTCAAATAACAAATGAAGCATTAATTCAATTTCTCATTCAATTAATATTCAATCACCATTACCCACAAAATAATATATATCTAAAAATCACAGCGCACCAAAAGATTCTTTCCCAGTAGAATATTGCCAATGTCTTCTATTTCTAGGTTCTTATCTGATTCTAGTATGTCTTTAGAATATGATGAATACAAAATCACAATCCATTCCAAGATATTAATACATAGCTGGAAGTACATCCTTCTTTTCCTCTGAAATATTCCACCTTCTCAGCAAACAACTGAAATACATCCTTCTTGGCAGCTTGTTTCTGAAATTATGATAAAAAATTAGAAAACAAAACAATAACTCATAACTCAAATTATTCATGATCTATGATAATAGAAGGTACCAAATCAGCCAAAATAAAACATTCTCTAACAAACAGTTCAACACATTCACTAGACATACATGATACACCAGTGTCAAGCATGAATGCAGTGTGACAAACTATTTTTTAGTCACATAGGAGAAGAAGAAACAGATCTGGAGACTCAAATTAAAACTTGCATTTAACTCCTCAAGTGACTCAAATTAATGTGTATCTTTCACTGTTTTTGTTCTCATTACTCCTCAGGTGACTCAAATTAATGTGTATCCTTTGTCAGCTTCATGTTCCCAAACCCATGATGCCAAGTTCATCCTGATTGAAGACATCCATACAAATCTCTTCATGTAGAAAATCGGTAACGAAATGGAGGACCTTACTCGCTCAAAATGTTGTGAAACACAATTTCATGGATTGAAGCATCAGATTTGTATATATAGTGACACCAAAAAGTAGCAGGAAATGGAGTATTGGGTATTTGATTTGACCAAGAATTGAATTTCATTCAAGATAGGTGCATCTAGCAGTGGACACAATCAAAATTAAGATAGGTGCATCTACCAATGGATGCTATCAGAATTCAGAATACTTCACTGAAGGGAAGGAAAAAAAAAACTAAAATAATAAAATAATAATAATAATACTTGACCAAAAAAATAATAATAATAATTGTCCTATAGCAACACTACATTAGGTAAGGGTTATTAGAGCATAATAAGATATATCTTTAGATTTATCTCACAGAGGCTGCCGAAATGAGGCTTAGAACCTTCTGAAGGATGCCAAGCATAGAGAGAACTTTGGCTATAGAAAATAAAACAAAATCACTGATGCACACATCATAAAATAGTAATTAAAATAAGTGACGACCTTTGAAGTGGAACATATCACACAGTGAGATGATTTAGGCTAAATTAGATTGTTCAAGAAAAGTAAATTTGTTAATGACTTGTAGAGTACCTTATGAAGAAAAATAAGTACTCAGGAAGTCGCTAAGAAAATGGCAATACCTCAATCTCAGTAGCCTTGAAATCCTCTTGTAAAACAGATTGCAGTGCAGAAATCACAGTCTACAGAATAAAAGTAACTTTGCAGTATTAGAACCACATAATTCTGAAATTAATATATCAAATAAAAAAACATTATAATTATTGCTGTAGATTATCTAAACCAAAAAGAAACAACATCCTGTCCATTTTCTGTTTCACTAGAAACTCCCAGACACTAGAAACTCCAAAAGCTAGTTGATATATGATGAAAGAATTTAGTCAACCCCTTTTTCCAGGATACAAATGCAATGAAATTCTCAGCTGTGTTATGGTGAGCATAGTGGCTAAACTTCCAAAAGCATCACATGTTTTAATGATCTATTAATTAGAAACACTTGCACATAGCCCAAAATGCATAATTCGAAGCGATAAATATACAAATACTAAACCCTATATCCATTTATGTTTCTTCGCCAACCTGGTTTAAGTTGACAAAAATTTGGGCAGGGATGAAATTTGAAGCTAATATTATACCTTGTTAGTTCTTCTTCTTCTTCTTCTTCTTCTTCTTCTTCTTCTTCTTCTTCTTCTTCTTCTTCTTCTCTTTCTTTGAAAGGTGAACCTATATTTAATAAGAGCAAGTATTGTGATTAATAAGATATGTTATTTGTCAAAAAAGCTTTGATTAAATGATTGCTCACCTCTTGGGATGAAAATGCATGAGATTGTTGTTGATGTGACATTGGCCGAACAGTGGGATGACTACTAAGTGAATCCACAACCTATCATTCAATAAGAGACTTAAGTTGTATATTAGCTCTAGGCAATTTAAAGTAATAACTAGTAAAAATAATTAGAATACCTGCTGCCTATGTAATGGGTTTGATGGTGCAACAACTGGATCAACGAGCACGCCTGCAGCTTGCAATTGAGATTCCAAAAACTGAATTCGTGACTGAAAATCTGTGCGTATAGCCTGAATTTGTTTCTCCATTACTTCATTCATCTTCGACTCAAACTGCATTTGATACCGTTGAAGTTGCTCTTGAACTTGTTCCTGAACTTGAGTTTGGAAGAGACGATTCTGCTCTTGTGACCGCCTATATCCACCTCCAAAAACATCAGTGGGTGACGGTCCCAATCCAAAAGTCCGAACATGGCCAGGTCGCTCTGGGCCCATAACTTGTGTGAAGATTTGCTCCTGTAATGCTGCAGGGTCAGTAGAAGATCCTTCCATGTGCTCTGCTAACTCATTCATTTGAGTCTGCAAGTTTGAATGCAATAATTAGCCTCCAATATAAATATAAATCATATAAAAAGTCCAAAGATGAAGTAGTATCACATACCATAACCTCATTAACTGAATCACTATTTGACGTCCCATCTTTCATGTATGCGGCCATCCACACCTGTGACCGACTAGCAGGAACCCCATTGTTCTTTTTTGTCTCCTGTAAATGAAAGACAACCAAACTCTTAAGATAAATAAGAAAATTAAATAATTAAGCAATTAAATATGTGAACAAGTTAAGTAAATAAAATAAACAACTAAGCAAAGTATTAACAAATGCTCATACAACTCATCTGTTTCACTGCTAAGAGTACTAATGCTCTATCTGTATGGTCACATGACTGATATTATGCTCTCCGCTGATATAGTCAATCACTTTCTCTAGCACCAAGTCTGAGCCTCTAAGTACCATATGTAGTCAGAATTTCGGACCCATCTGGAGAATCTTACCCAAAGGAGGCCGGCTGATTCAGTTTCGTGGTTAGACAGTTATTTACTAACTCAACCAACAGCAACACTGAATTAATTGCATTCTTGCAGAGTGGCTCGATTTGGCTGTGTACCCATCATGTTTTTTTTTTTTTTAAAACAAAATTTAACATAATATGCATGTAGCATATATGAAGCTATTCAACAATCTTACTTATAGCTTATAGCAACATCTTAACTCACTCCATAGCTTATGGCTGATAAAGCACGATTCAAACACCAAATTGTATATCTAAGACTAAACAGAAAAACTACTTCTCATGGATAGCATACTTCTAATGGAGTTTTTCAAACTCCCCCATTAGACTGCTCAATTCATCAATAATATTAGAGCTAGTTATGAGCTTATACCATGTTTCATAGAGAATCAATACACAAACAAAAAGCATAGATATTCTGTTTCTCTGGTACTCGACACTAACATATTACATAATAGCATTTCATACACAGATTTGTAATGTAGAGTAAAGATACCTCTTTAGCATACCAAGTCTTCAAACCGTATGAAATTATTGGCACGTATAATATTGTCCTAGCTACTTCACAATCAAATCATCAAGAACCAATAATAGAACACTAAACAACATAGCCATGTCAAAATAAGGCCTGAACCACTTGCTTAAAAGATTTGCAGTGTAGACAACGTATAAACATGTAGAATACTAATACTAGAAAAGTTGAGGTGAATTGGACCTCTACTTTTTTAATTTCTTATTGTGTTGATGAGGGGTTACTGTCACCATCAACAAATTCAAGCAGAACAGTTGAGGTGAATTGGACCTATACTTTTTAACAATTGTATGTCCTAAATTATCGCAGGAGTAAGCAAAGCACACGATTTTGACACTAAGCAATAGGGATGATGATGACAAGTCAATTGAAATTTATTTAAGATGTGATAAAAAATTAACAAACTTTGAGACAGTGTAAATGAACTTTGAGAGAATAATTATACCTCTAGTCGAACTACTGAGAAAGGCTTTCGGCCTGTTCTATGATGTAATGTCTTATTCTTCTGGATTTTTCTATTCTTCTTGCTTGATTTCTGTCAAATATGAAATTTATTTAAAATGTTATAAAAAATTATCATATATAAACATTTTTTCACATAAATAAAATATTACCGATGCACTCTGAGTGCCCCAATAGTAGACCAAAGCCCGCCACTGATCCTCATGTACTCTATCTGGTCGATGAGCCAACCTTTCTGCGTCATTCTTGAAGGGTTTGTATCCCATTGTTTTCACTCGACTTTTCCAATCTCTCCATTTCTTTCCAAATGAAGCCATTATTGTTCTCTTCATGGATTCATCTGCATCTGTATGAGCCTGCATTACAATTATAGACACTTGTAATATGCAATGTCAACTACACTTGTAATATGCATTTCATATGGAATACAATTGTAACTTATTTCATATTAAATATCCATATATACCTTTATCTCCTTCCATATGTTATCTTTGTTTTGTTTTGGAACATAATGCCAAGTCGTAAAAGTGAGTGGTGCAAGACTCCCATCTCGTGCCAAAACGCCCAAATGTGAAGCAAGGGATGTGTGTCCTTCAACTACTTGATTCAACTCATTTGGAACAACTTTTAAAATGCCATCTTCACTAGTACCCCATTGACCATGCACATATGTGGGACCCCTTGTTTGCTTTTGTGTGGCTTGACTTGAGCTAGGACCTACAAAACATTTTATTTATTTTTCCAAATATATATACATATATAATTAGGTTAAAAATAAAATGTTAGGTTGTGAAATTGGGAGTATTTGGATTATTGTGTGCTTTAATTAGTAAATAAATATATGACTAGGATAAAAAAAATTGAGTGTAACATAAGAGAGAGAAAGATAAGATAATAGAATAGTAGTAATGTCATTTTGTACCTGCTAGATGGGGCCTCTTTGAAAATTTTTAAATTTGACTATTTTTTGGCCTTTTGTTTCTTTAAATTCTTTTTCGCCTTTTGTTTGGCTTTAGCTTGTGGATATGAGGATGTTAACATGTTAGTTCAATGTGATAAACACAAATAAAGTTGCACTCCAGTGGACATGGCAGCCATCACTATAAGTTTTGAATAGAGTACATGTCTTTTATCTCAATGTGTAAAGAGACTATTTGCATGGAAGCAAAAAAATAAAAAGTATTATTAGCAATCAACTAGTGGTCTCCACCCAGGCCCCTCTATAGGTTGTTAAAATAGTGAGAGTTATTTACATGAAAACTCTTTAAACTATTAAAAAGTATCATTGAGCTATAGCATACCTTTTATTTACACCATAAGAACATATCAAGCAAAGTTGATACATACCTGCTGAAACAGAGCCATGTGATGTACTACCGCTACGTGATGTGGTAAGAAGACTGCCTGGTGGATGCCATGATGCCGGTGGATCGGGTATGACTTTCATCTTGAGTGTGGTCTGAGTCTCATCTGAACTAGAACTACTAGAGCTTGATTGCTCACTTTCACTAGAAGAATGGTCGAAGCTAGAACTCATAGATAATATCTATAAAAAAAACTACAAACATAAGAGTAAGGACATGATAATCTATAAATATCTACTGCATTCAAAACAAAATAAGAGTACCTGAAAGGTAAAAATGGCCATTTAAAGAAAACTACAAAGGTATAAAAGCAAAGATTTTATTAACATGAATATCCGTACAGAAAACACAAATGTAAAAGTGAATATGCAACCAATTACAATATCATATCATTTCTTCGTCATCTTCAAATGGTGCCTCTGTCGATGCTTCAAGAGGTCCAATAGTTTCATCAACAGTTGTTCCATCAATACCTTGCCTAACCCAATCCATGTCCTCCTCACCAGTGAAGGAAGCTACATCTAACTCTTGATCACCAAATCCTTCCACTTCGTTGTGATGTAGTCCTTCATCAATAGTTGGTTGTTCTCCACATACCTCATACAAGTCTCTAGGTTTCATCTTGAGTACAACATTCCAATCTTCATCAACAGAATCATTAACATAAAAGACTTGTTGTGCTAGAGATGATAGGATGAATGGCTCAGCACTGTCTTGTTTCTTCGCATATAACAAGTGATTGAAATTAACAAGTGTAAAACCAAATCATCCTGCGTGAGTCCCTTTTTGTTATCAATCCAATTGCACATGAATAACATGTATCTATGGTCGTGTGAGTAATACAATTCAATAATATATGTCACATATCCATAGTACGCTACATCACCTTCCACTGGATTAATGTCTTTAGCACTTGCATAGCTAGAAGTCTTTGCCTTCACCATAACCCCACTATTCTGAGTTTTTCTTCTCAACTCACGACTCCTAGTATGATACCTAGTACCATTAATTATATACCCATTAAATCTGGTGGCCTTTTGGCTGGGTCCCAAAGCCAAAATTTTAATCTCATCTGACAACGCTACATTTTCAGTAGTTAACAGCTCTGCAACCTATTTTTAAAAAAAAGTTATCAATATTAAACATCAATTAACAATTTCAAAAATATAGAAAGACTTGTTGTGCTTGACATGCACTTACATGAGAATTGAACCATTTGGGAAACTCGTCATTGTGACGACGATCCACATCATAATCTCTGAGACGACGATGTGACCGCTTAATAAATTCACGATGTTCCCTACACAATTAAACTTCTTGTAAAATGCAAGATAATTATAGTTGGTATAAATACATTCACGATGAGACAAAGGTTGCGTCTATCTTACTCTCGATATGGGACAACCGCAGCGATGTTAAATAACACATACCGATGAGCTTGTACCCATGTTGTGTTATCAAGCACAAACCCTTTTCCTTTTCCTAAAGCCCGCCCCATTAATATCTCAGGATTGTCGCTAACATCACAATTCCTTAACGGTCGATGCAATTTCGACTCAACATCATGCAAGTACCTTGAGCAAAATGTCATACATTCTTCGACTAAGTATCCCTGTGCAATTGAACCTTCAGGATGACTTCGATTACGCATGTATGATTTAAGCGTCATAAGGTACCTATAAACAAAAAGATGCATACATGACTTCCAAGTATTAACAAGCAAATATATACAAAATGGACATTGGAGTAGAATTACACACCTTTCTACAAAGTACATCCATCGATATTGCACCGGACCGGCAATCTTTGCTTCCTCTGCTAGGTGAATGGGTAAGTGCTCCATTATATCGAAAAATGATGGAGGAAAAATTCTCTCAAGATGGCAAAGTGTAAGAGCAATTTGGGACTGAAGACGATTTAGACCATCCACCTCTAGGGTTTTGAAGCACAACTGCCTGAAGAAATTGCTTAACTCAATTAATGGTTCAACCACTTTCTTCGGTAACAAATTTCTCACTGCTATTGGAAGTATTTGTTGCATGAGTATATGGTTATCATGACTTTTCAGTCCAGATATGCTACGCTGTTTGAGGTTAACCCGACGAGAGATATTAGATGCGTAACCATCTGGAACTTTGATATTCTTTAGAAGTGTGCAGAATAGACTTTTCTCTCTATTGTTCATGGCAAAACATGCAGGAGGCAAATAATACTTGTTTCCAACCCTTTTCTGAGGATGTAGTGCCTTCCGAATTCCCATATCTTGCAAATCTCGACGAGTATTTAAATTGTCCTTCCCTTTCCCATCAACATTTAATATCGTCCACAATACATTATCACACACGTTCTTTTCAATGTGCATCACATCAAGATTGTGGCGAATCAAATTATGCTCCCAATATGACAGCTCAAAGAAAATACTCTTCTTCTTCCAATTATGACCCGAGTCCTCATTTTCCTCCCTTTTTTCTTTCCCCTTAGAATTCAATTTGAACTTAGGGCCTAGTTGTTGTAGCACATTAGCCCCTGATAACCAAGTTGGACATGGTTCGAATTCACGAGTGCCATCAAAAGACGCACTAGCTTTCCGAAATTTGTGACCCTCATTCAACCAGCGACGATGACCCATGTAACATAATTTCCTTCCATTCTTCAAATATCGAGAACGAGTATGTGTGTTACAACAAGGACAAGCTAAAGCGCCTTTCGTGCTCCATCCAGACAAAATTGCATAGGCAGAAAATCATTTATAGTCCACAATAACACAGCATGCATTCGAAACATCTGATTAGTTCCGCATCATACGTGTCAACACCGTTTTCCCACAATTCTTTCAATTCATCCACTACAAGGCGCAAGTAGACGTCAATGTTATTTCCAGGTGAAGAAGGACCATCGATGAGCAATGTCATCACCATATGAGGCTGCTTCATGCACAACAATGGTGGCAAATTGTATGGCATCATAATAACTGGCCAACTGCTATGAGAGACATTCATTGCCTTGAATGGATTGAATCCATCTGCTGCTAAACCCAGTCTGACATTGCGAGGCTCACTCGCAAACTTGGGATACAAATTATCAAAATATTTCCAGACTGGAGAGTCAGCAGGATGTCTCATTTTGGCGTCATCAATTCGGCCCTCTGCATGCCATCTCATTAAAGAAGATGTTTTGGATGACATGAACAATCTTTGAAGCCTTGGAATCAATGGAAAGTATCTAACAATCTTTTGTGGAATTCTTTGTTGCTTCTTCTTAACATCATTCTCCTCCCCCTCAAACTGTTTGTATCTAGGCATATGACACACTATGCAATTATCCATACTAGCTGTTTCCTTCCAATATAGTGAACAATCTCTTGGGCATGCATGTACCTTATGATAATCGAGGCCCAAGTCCCTAAGGAGTTTCCTAGTTGCATAAAATGACTTTGGCAAAGTTTCACCCTTTGGGAACGAATCCTTCAAAAGCTCGAGCAACATCGTGAAAGACTTGTCACTCCATCCACTAAGGCACTTGATGTGCAATAACCGAACAATAAATGAGAGCGTTGAAAACTTCTGACACTCAGGATACAACTCTCTTTCAGCCTCTTTCAATAAATTGAAGAATTTTTCGATTTTCTCATCTGGACCTTGTTTAATACCAGAACTTGCTGTCTCGTGAATAAAGCTTGGTGGAGGAAGTCCAAATCCTTCATATAGCATTTCATAAGTTTCATCACCATCGTTCGAATCAGTTTGCCCGACATTCACATTGTGTGGCACAGGCGATGACAAATTCTCCCCATGAAATATCCAACTAGTGTAACTTGGAAGAAACCCGTTGATCATTAAATGTTCCCCTAACAGGCCTTTCTCCACCAATTTGACATTACGACACCGTTTACATGGGCATGTGACTTCATTCAACAACGGCTTATTTTCGCATGCAAATTTAATAAATTCCTTAACCCCTTGTATGTATTCCGGGTGCAACCTATGTTGATTTATCCAACTTTTATCCATCTGATTCTCTCTTACACTACAAATGTCACTGCCAAATCAACAAAGTTCAAAATTACCGTTCCATTTTAATTAATCTTAACCTCAATTAATACCTTATAATGCATGCAATATGACATCATTCACCTCTAACTGGTCTCTAATATGTTGGTTCATCCTACTTTCCCATTCAGGAATGCACAATCTATATTGTAAAAAGCAGCTCATACCGCTCTGCTCATCTCTAACGAAATTTCGGCAGCATCTCCCCATGGTTCTCCAAATACACGACATAGACTAGGTGTACTGTTACACCTTGTCTAGTATGCACTCGGAGAACACAAGGAGTTGCTACACGAAATCTCTACGAGATGGACTATAAGCAGTAGAACTACTAATTACAATACAGACTTGTGCTCCTGAACTGTCCAACTGGACAATCCAAGAAGAGCTTCATCAAAGATGACTAGGTATCTCTAATGAAGATTCTTGGACGGGTCTAAGGCTATTTATGCATGCATGCACTATTAATGATTGCATCCCGGTGGTGCAATCTAAATTAGTACTATCAAGCATACTAGAAGCATATCTAGTATGAAGCATATTAATGAAGAAACCAAAAGTTTCTACAATGCTCTTGATAGATTATGATAGATTCAAGAAATACATTGCTCTCTCAAATCAATCAATAATGGAATAATTTTGGCAGGAACTCATGAATGTGGGAAGTTCAAACCCACTACCCAAACCAATAAGTGTACCAAAGCTCGAATACTTCTAATGATGATGATGATGATGATGATTCGTCAGAAAACACAATCAAGACAAAGTTACATGCACAATCACAATCAAGACAAAGTTACATGCAAGACAATTCTTTCACATGCTAGCTAGATGATTATTTATTTATTTATTTATTTTGGGTCAAATAACCCTCCAAATGAAGTTAACTGTGTCCTACACACTCTCAAATTATATTTTATATATAATTATATATATTTTTGGAAGAAATGGTTTAATCATGTAGCATAAATATCAAATTATTTTTTTAATAGGATGGGTCCAAGGTCATGATGAAAGATAAAGTAAAAAGGACTAATGGTCCAAAAAAAAATACTAAAAAAAAGGATGGGTCCAGTGATTACTAAATTGGAGAGATACACCTATTCCAATGATTATTGATTTCTAGTACTAATAATGAGAAAAATATTTTATTTTATTTTTATTTGCTATAACATAAATTGCCTTTTAATAAATGCATCTATAAAGGTAACATGGGCGAAACCTATTCGAAACATCTATGGTTTGCTTTGTGATTCATGTATATTCTAAAGCATGTAAATTAAATAATAAAAAGAAAAGAAAAAAACAAAAAGAAAAAGAAAAAAGGTAACTAAAAAGATTGTCCATTTACTATTAAAACTATACCTAATTTTTTAAATGGAGTACTTAGGAATTGACAGCTTAGGTCATTGTTTCTTTGAACATCAATTATGGTTTCATTTCAGCGGTCAAGGGAGAGGGTGAGGGTGAGGGTGAGGGTGAGAGTGAAGGTGAAGGTGGGTGGTGAAAGCCATAGAAAGTGTAGCATTTGCAGATGTGTTGATTTGGAGGATGAGGATGGCATTTGCATTCCTGTGGCATTGCCTGTGCTCCCATGTCCAGACCGCACCAGTAACTATGGGTAAAGGAGATTCGGAAACAATTAACAAAAGTGTTCATTTATTAACTTTATTAAAAATGAATAGTACTGAAAGCACTTTTTCTTTTTTCTTTTTTTTTCAAAGAAGACATTGAATTGATGAGAATTTTGAGGAAGATAACACAACTCTTATTACTATTAATCATTTTTGGCACCAACACTTATTTGTATCCTTATGAATAAAGGCGGCTATGGTAATCTCTTCACAAAGAGACTACAATTTACATTCTTCTATCAGACACGTAAAGAAGCAAAGCAGAGGATACACTAATTGTTCAAATATCAATATCTATTATTGTCTGTAAAAAAAATTATGCAAGAAATTGAATTAAGCTAGATTTTTTCTCAATATGATGAATACAAAATCACAATCCATTCCAAGATATAATGAACTGTTCTATATTTTAGAATTCAAAATAATAATAATAATAATGTAACCAGATATTCTACCTAAATATCTAAGCTACACTGATTGATCAATCCAAACTGATGCTAATTTAGGGTAATAAAAAAACAGAGATTAAAATTCAACATGCTAGGAAAATTCAACATGCTAATTTAGGGAAAAAAAACAAGCGAATCTGAAGCGATGGTGCTCACCTTGGTAGATGATGGTGCTCACTTTCCTCGCTGAACGAATCTGAGATTGAATCACCGAGCTTTGAAATTGAGAGAGAACTTCGAAATCACCGAACGAATCTGAGATTGAATCACCGAGCTGAAGAAGGTTGAACTTCGAAATCACCTTCAATCGATCAACAGATCTTCAATCGATCAATCTGATCTAGATAAAACCTAGCAAACCTGAATCGAATGATTCCATCAGTAAGTATCATCTTCAATTGAACTTGACTGTGAGAAGATAGAGATAAGACTGATCAACACTTACCATGAAGAAAGACCTGCGAACTCGAACACGAACTAGAGATAGAGATAAGACTGATCTGCGAATCGATGATCTACGAATACTTCAATCGAATAAACGAAGAGGTGAATCGAATACTTGAAGAGAAGGGTTGCAGATTAATCGATTACTAAATGAAGGGGTTTGAATCGAGAGAAACGAAAGGGTTTGAAGCAAGAGAGAGTGAAATCACGGTTGTAGTGAATCTTCTTTGATTTAAGCTTCGATGGATCTGAATCAGGTTTTGTTCAGATCGGGGCTTCGATCTGAATCTTCTTTGATTTAAGCTTCGATGGAGCTTCGATGGAGAGGGTTGAGAGAGAGAGATCTGTGCGTATGTAGGCTCTGATTCAAAATAAGGTTTTCACAAAAAGGGGCGCGTGTGGGTCACCGCATTCGGAGGCGTTTTTAAACGCCTCCCATTATAAAACGGTGTCGTTTTATTTAATAGAATATGTGGCGTTTATAAAACGTCGTTAAATACTGATAACAGTGACGTTTACAGAAACATCGTTAACAAAACGCCACCAAATCCCCCTTTTCCTGTAGTGGAAATTCAAAAAAGATAGAATTATCTTTGCAAAATTGATGAACAAAGAGGAGATTTAGAAAGAGTAGGAACATGGAGAACATTAGATAAATGAAAAGAAGAAGATGGAAAACATAGAGTAAAGGTACCACTATTAGAGATACACAAGCCCTTACCATTACCTACATGAAGAGTCTCAGAGTCACTATACTCTTTATGAGGACCGAGTTGAGAGAGATCAGGACTGACATGATGAGTGGCACCCATATCTGAAAACCAATCATAAGAATGAGGTAGAGCATGGGTGAAAAGGAGGCCATGTGGGCCAAATGAGGTTGGGCATGGTTGAAAGATGGTAGCATGTAGTAGCTATATGATTAGCCCTATTGCAAATCTGACATCGAGGGCGATGATCACCATGAAAGGAACGATTGTCATAGGGACGATTATCACCATGGTTGTGACCGCCACGATTGCATCCACCGCGGCCACGTCGATCATAAAGAGAACCGCGGCTGCCACAGGTGCGAGAATTAGAGGAAGAACTATGTTAAACATGGTTGGCAGTGGGAACAGTGACAACAACAAGTTAAGGAGGGGTAGTCACTGTCAGAAGGAGGGGATTGTTGTTAATGAACTCATGGCTAAGAAGAAGACTTTGAAGTTCAGCGAATGAAACTGGGTCTAAGCGAGCAGCAATGGTGGTAACAAGATCTTTGAATTCAGGGCGTAACCCTTTGAATACGTAGATATTAAAATTTGCAAGGGCAAGAGGATGACCAGCAGCAGTAAGTTCATCAGACGCATCCTCTTGGCACATTTGTTGAAGAGTCATATGAAGGGAGAGGATACGGGTATTAGAGGGCAAAGCTAATGAAGCTTCGAGAGTAGACCACACAACATGTGAGGAAGACAAACCCACAACCAAAGGGAGAATTTCTTCTAATAACTAGGTAATAAGAAGACTCATTAACATTAGATCTTGACGAACCCAGGAATGATGAGCATGATTTGGTTGAGGAAAGGAGTCATTAGCAGATATAGTGGATGGAGGACAAGGAAAAGTTTCATCAACATACCCAAGAAGTTCATGACCACGCAAAAATGGAGTGAGCTATGTTTTCCAATACAAGTAATTGGTGGACGTGAGCTTTAGTGACAGAAAATGATGGGCACTGGATAAGGGCATAAGGAAGGGTAAGGAAGATGAAGCAAAGGATAAAGTAGAGGATGAGGTGGGCTTGGAAACGGTAGTGGCCATGGTATGCTCTGATACTATATTAGAAACGTAATTGATCAAATCTAATGTACTAAAATTGATCTCCCATAGAGCTGTTTATTCACATATATATATAGCATTAATTTACATGACTATAGATAAGTACAAAAATTAATAACCACTACCAAGATCATAACAAAATGTAACAAATATAAAATACATGTTTATCAGAATATGGAAGTATATCCAATAAGAGGAAAATATTTCATTGAAACTGAAGCTAGAAGCTGGTGTTTTATTTATTTATTTATTTATTTATAAATGGGAGATGTCTCAATGCTCTGGAATGGACAAATTTGTACTATTTTTTTTTTTTTGGTTATTATATGTGTCTATTTTTCTTTATACTTAATTTTGTATTTTGAATGTTATGTGAACTTTGAATTTCGGTGTACTTTGTTGAATAAATGTTGACATTTTAATTTGGTAGCAAATTTGGCTGAGAAACAATTCATTTCAATTTCAATAAAATAATTTTGAGTTCGATAATTGTTGAAATTACATTTAATGGACTATTTACAACAGCAACAAATAAAAAAATAAAGAAAATTATAAACATCATTTTTAGCAGCCTTTCAGGAAAAACACAAGTAGTCAAGATAATATTGTTAGATAGAGTTCTTTGCCGGTGACGGTAAGGAGATGTTTTAAAAGTGCCGATGATAATCCAATTATAAGAGGGATTAACTTGAGCCCACTAAATTAATTGGGCCCAATCGAAGCCCAATCCGAAAGCCCAAAATTTGGTGAGTTTGGAGAATTATTGCCAAATGGGCCAAGTGAATCCTATTGAATGGGCCCATAAGAAAGTCAACAAATTAGGTCAAAAAGGATACATTTCAAGCATATATCTCTAAAGAAAGCTCAACAAGCCCATTCGAGGAGGTCCAGATCATACGGGTGTCTGAAGAGGTTAACTATCGCTTTCAAAAGAGATAAAACCCTCAGAGGAGATCCATTCTCTGAGGTACTTGCTTAGTCTTAAAAGGGTTCGAAACCACGAACCTAGAGACCTGTTTGAGCTTAGACTCGAAAGGGTTCGGATCCATGAACCTAGAGATCTAAAGTGCTTGGTTTCGAACAGATTCGGACGTAATCTAGAAGCCGCTCCATTGATGAGTCCTAGAATATAGGATCATTCATGGGATTATTCATGGGATCATGGGAGGGTGGGTGAGAAAAAGAAAAAGTAAGAGAGAGAAGCGAGAAAGTAGGATACATCATAGCCGTTGTTTTGTAGTTTGAACAGATCTGAGCCGTCCAAATGTCCTAGTAAGACAAATGCGTGTTGGAGAAATTCAAAAACCATCCTGCTTTATTATATAGATATTCTCATAAATGCAACTAACAATTGTTGAAAATAGAAGATTTGGAAAGTCCAATTTGGTGGCTAATTGTTGAACACATTGAGTTATGTCTGATATTTTGTTCTCCTCCATGCTATGAATTTCGACATGAATCTAGTTTCATTTGAAACTAGACTTCTAGGGCTTCAATTTAGTCAGTAGATTTGTACGGTTGGACTTGAATGAATGAGATAAGATTTTCAAAATTGGTGGATGAAATTTGTCTTGTGTGCAGAATTTCAGATTTTTTACCTTAAATGTATCTTCTTTTTGACCTCCAATATGGCTAAGTTGAGAAATTATTGTGAGATAATGATTTGTATCTGTTTGAGTTAAATTTCCAATGTCGCTTGATTCATCTCAATTTGATGTCGTATGAAGAAGATATGTCCAAAATACCAACTACTATGCAAAGAACTTCCAACTCAAAAATTCAAGTTTTTATTCTTAAATTTGATTGGATAATCCTTTCTTCTAAATATTCATGTAAGCTTTGCAAAATTCATTCAACTCATGTCATTTGAGTGTAAAGACTTGAAAAACACACAATTACATAGAACAACACCAAATCATCATATGATACAGAATTATGGACCCATGAAAATTCACTTAACAGTTGATTAATGGAAAAATATCATTTGTTATATGATTAGAAACATCAAGGGTTAAGATATAATTTTCCAAACATGAGGGAAAAAAAAATTATGCTTCTAATAAACGTCAAAAGGCGTATTTATAATAGGAAAAAAAAAAAACAGAAAAGTGGTATAAAAAAATTACAAAAAAATGATAAATATTAATAATTAAATTATAAACTTTTGCTCATGTAATAATTTTCAAAAACATCCATTGAATGATAATTTCCCCTTTATAATATCCTCTGAAAAAATGTTAAACATTTCTATAAAATCTAATCCACTTTAAGACTATAAACAAAACAACCAACATGGCATGCTTCAAAACCCAATCCATTCACAACACTATAAACAAAAAAAAAAAAAAAAAAAAAGAACAAAAAATGTAGTAACTTTTTTCAAAATCAAATCCATTCAAATATGAGCTATTGCAATCCCAAATTAATGAAACACAGTATTGTTTTCATCACCTTATTGCAAGGTTAGTTTCACACACATTAAACATCATGTTCGACATTTTTAATCAATTACAGCAACATATTTGAATGAACCCTACAACAACAATGTCAGAAATTGGGGAAACGCAGAAAGGGGGAGACAGAGAGAGAGAGAGAGAGATAAAGAGAGACAGAGACAGACAGATAGATAGACTGTGTAAGAGAGCTCGAGCGAGAGATGGATGCACAGACAGACTGAGAAGCAAAGCGAGAGAGAGAGAGAGAGAGAGAGAACCTGTGATGTGCAGCTACGACGGTAGTGATTGGCGCCGGTGGCGGTGGCGGTGGCGGTGGCCGTCACAATGTCGCATGTACAGTAGAAGAGAGAACCTGTGATGTACAACTACGACAGTGGTGATTGGCGCCAGTGGCGGTGGCGGTGGCCGTCGCAATGTCGCATGTACAGTAGAATACGCTGAGGGGGCTGATTTCTATGAGATTTGGTGAGGTGTGTGTGTGATACACTATTGTTCACTTGTGTGTGATACACTATTGCCTATAGATCAATGCGTGCGCATCAATTAATGAAGTGGCACGAGTTGAAATTTCAACCTGTAGCGACTAATTTTGTACTTAGTCGGGAAAGGAATCAATTATCACTCAACATCGATGAAATTTTTGGTCGCTAAAAGTCCTATTTCGCGACTAAGTTCTATTTTAGGCGGGAAAAAGAAATATTACAGATTAAATTTTTTTTTTTTTTTTTAGCCTAAATTGTACACTAACAGCAAGTAATATCCTATTTAGTCGCTGAAAAGTTAAATTTTTGCTGACTAAATTTAAATTTAGTCGCCAATTACAAATATTTATCGACTAAAATATTTTATTAGGTAAATATTGAACCAATGCTGACAAAATTAAATTTTAGTCGCCAAAAATTGTACTTTTGGCGACTAAAAATGTTTTAGTCGCCAAAATTAGTCGCCAAAGGTACATTTTCTTGTAGTGTCTACTTGATATACTCTAAAATGTGAACGGTTTAAATTATCAAAACAGACTCCGAAATAAGCCCATAAAGCTGCACAACAGGTACCCCAAGTCCGCACTAAATATGGAAAGCATTCCATTAATTTAAACTTAAAATTATAATGATTTATCCCATAATATATAAGGTTTAAATAATGATCTATTCCATGATTTATCTATATATCTATATATTATTATAATTGCAAAATATTGTCATTTCATTAAGATTGAAAGTTGTAATTCTTTTTTCTCATTTTTTTTTATTTTGTTTAATTTTTTGTTAATACGTGTTACAATATGATTTGTCGATGAATTAATTTTATATACTTAAAATAGAATTTCAAATTTGGATTCTTACTTAAATTATGTTACTATAATTGGAATGAGATTAATATTCAGTACTTAAATTTTGCATCCTTTATTAAATTATAAAATAAAATTTCAAATTTAAATTCTTCTTCAAATTATATTACTGCAATTAGAATGAGATCAATATTCACACATGTCATAATGATGTGTGATAATATTATTGGTCTAAATATAATTTGTTTTAAATGCATGTGTTCAAATTATTAATGGTTATTAATTTTTTTTTCTTTTTTTGTTTTAAATTTTATAAAAAAAAAAAAAATTTATATCATTGTAAACTATAAAGACTTGAACAATAATATTTTTTAATAAATTTTTTTTTTCAACAAAAGAATAAAATATAACTTTTTTAGTACTTACCAAACAAATTTTTTTTTTATTATCTCAATTGTCAATTAAAAAAATTAAAATAAAGAATAAAGATATCTTTGGCTCAAATTGTTAAAAAGTTACTTTTGCTAAAATAAATTAGAAAGAAACGTTAATTTTTTTCTTTTTTATTAAAAGTGATAGCTCGTTAAACTATTTTTATTTTTAAAAAAAAAAAGTTATAGGTGATAGTTTATTATTCATCCAGAATTATTTTTAGATTAAATGTAAATACCATATTAAATTTTCTTCTTACCTTTTTTTATTCAAATACTTTTATTTGTAAGAAATTTGTTTTTATTATATTTAATATTTTATTGTAATTTTTAAACTAAAAAGAATTTCTAAAAAATCATATTTAAATTATTTATGCCATTATAAAAAGTAAATTTTTTTCAACTTAGTGGTAGTTTGGGAAATGTTAAATAAGTATACTTTACTTTTTACGAAAATATGTACAAAAAAGTAGAGATGTGATGTAATACAAAAAAAATAAAAAGATAAAAAAGTGAGCTAATATGACGCTTCCCAAACAACCCTATATTCGATGATTCCTTTCTAAAATGTGTATTTTTATAAATACTTTCAAGAAAAATTCTATTGAAAATCTTAAGTATATTACCTTTTATTTTATTCATTAATATTAAAATTTTAATTAATTTTATTTATTATTTTAAAAAATAAATTAGCAAATAATTTATATATTTATATATATAATTTTGTTTTAGTTGCTTAGGTGATTTGGTGTTTCTGCCTAAGTCCACTCATATTTAATTTAAATTTTTGAATTTCTGCATAGATCCTCACTTAATTAAAAAATATGTTGTTCAATTTTTAAAAATTGTTAAGCTCAACTCAAATTTCTTGGGTTGAACTCACCTAAGTTTGCAATTCTAGCAAGGGGGTTGAAAGTTACATGATTAAATTTGTGACAAATTAAAAAATAATAAATAAATTGTGATAAAATTGTGGGACTTAAATTGTACATTTCAATCTTGTTTGTTTTCATAATTTGCATACAAAAATTTAACTATTTATATTATTTTACATAAAAATATATTATCAATTTTTTTACATGCCGTGCATAGCACGGATTACAACTAGTAATGCTTTAATTAAAAGGCTTCCTTATTGATGTCGGATGAATTTTTGCTGCCTTTCTAAAAACTATTATAAAAACATTGGATGGAGTTCATACAGTAAATCCTCTCTAATCTATCTATCTATCTATCTATCTATATATTATATAAGCAAAATGAGATTTGTAGTGAGAAAGCTTATGAGAGCTCTAAAGTCTCATTCCACAATTGCTAATTTTTGTGATTTTAAAATATTGCTAATTCTATTGGCTAACAAAGTAATTATAGATTAAAAAAAATAAAAATAACCACCTAAAATTTTGAATTACAAGTTTCTAAAATCTCTTTCCCCCAATATTTCTCTCTTTCCTAAATCCCATCTCATAACAAAGCAACTATACATTAAAAAAAAATTATATATTAAAAAAAAACACAAATTTCATCTCATAACAAAGTAATTACATATATATATATATATATATTTTAAAGACATTATAGATTAAAAAAAAATGTAAAACAACAATTGCAAATTTTTGTAATTTTAAAAATAATACTATTGGCTAACAAAGTAACTATAGATTTTTAAAAAAAAAGAAAAAAAAAGTTGAATTACAAGTTTCTAAAATTTTTCCCCTAATATTTATCTCTTTCCTAAATCTCATAATCTATCTATCTATGCTATATATTATACCAAAGTGACTTCTCATCTTAGAGGTTCTAAGAGTTTCAAAATGTAATGCCCCCAAAATAATTACAATAACCCATCTCCGAACATTAGTACAACGTGATTTATATAAATAAAATAAGAAGCTTTCATTCATCAGAGTTAAATTATAAAAGGTAATACATGCGATATACATTCATAAGTTTTACCCTGAATTTACAGCATGTGATACCAACTTCATGATCAATAAATAAATGCCCTATAGGCTTATAGCTTTCCAAGACTATGCTTGGTTACAACAAAATGAGTCAGAAGCTCAATACAGTTAAAACCATAGGCTTGTACAAAAGTTAAACTGTCACGCCCCGACATTTTAATTAATCGAAAACATTACCAAAGCCTGTAATTTAGATCCATTTTATATATATATATATATATATATATATATCTATTACACTTGAGTAATAGAAGCATAATAACACTAGTTCTCACTCTCAACGAATGCAACAACAATAATACATGCCAAGCTTCCGCTACGGAGCTACAAATAAATAATTACAAACCACAAGATACATTTTTCATTCCCTTAACATCTATGATAAAATTTATACAAAAAGATACATGGAATCCATACTCTTCAACTAATGAATCTGAAATTCTCTTCCTGAAAAAGAATAAAACAACGAGGGGTGAGCACTAATGCCCAGTAGGAATCTCATAGTTCTGCAACAATAGCTAACACATAGATAGAAATGATCATGCATGCAGAGTGATACCATATAGTAAGGTGACATTTTGTAAGTTCAAAATATTACACGAAAAGTATCTTTTCTTAAAATTTCACTTGAACATTTAATAAAACTCCCTGCCATAAATGTAGTCTCTCATCATTAGGAGGCCATAACTTCTCTTTGAAAACAAGTACCCTTAAGGAAGGACATCATCTTAAATTTATCAATCCGATTCCAAATTATTCCTCATTTCGTTTCCATTTCAATATTCCATATTTCCTTTCCATTCTAGTATTACACATTTCATTTCCATTTCCAATTATCATACTCCATAACATCAAAATCCAAAGGATTAGGGTTCAACATACCACAAGAATTACAAACCCATTTTTAATTCAATTTCCCAATTACTTACAAAACAAAACTCATAATCTTCCCTTTTGTCACAAACAATCCATTGAGTTCATCATCACTAGCCCCGAATCCAATTTTCCACATGATGCAAATTTCAATCCTTAGTTCATTTTCCTTCAGTTCATTTTCAATTCATTTATTCTTCTCAATTCATGAGTCAATTTCATTATTTCACAATAACCAAACTGAGACTACAACTCAGTGGTTTTTCCCAATCATACAAAATACACATAAACACTTCAAACTGCGGGATCGGCACCCATATATAAATTTCGGGACTTTCACCCAGGATACTCCGGCCAACTTAGTTATAATGGAGTCCATCTCCTTTCTCCTCCCAAACAGTGGAGTCCATCCCCTTTCTCCTTCCAAACAAACATACATATACAATGTATTTAAATCACACAATCACACATGGAGTACATCCCCTTTCTCCTCCCAAGCAATCACACATATACAATGTATTAAAACACACAGTCATATTCAATGACAACCATTTCTCAGACTTATCATATTATTTACTCTTTTCAACTAGCACAATACATGTGATCCAAAATATGATTTTCAAAATGAAACAAGTGCTCTTAAACATAGCACAAGAATTTTCAAAATATTTTTCCAAAACATACAGTTTAAATCCTCAAAATCCATTGCATTCCCCATGATATGCATGATTTATAAATAGTCCGGTTTGCCTAGTCAACATGCAATTTCTACACCAATCACAACTATCCTCCACCGATAGCCCAAAACAAATACATCTAAATCGATACATAAATTCCTTTAAAAATATGCTTTTCCAAAATCTCATATGGGAGTAATAATGCATATCAAACTCCACCATCATCATTAATAATCCTCTGATTTCACATTTACAATGACAATTTTAATTATTTATACAAAATAACAATTTGATCTAATTTGGGAAAAACTCCCCTTCTTACAAATATCAACCCAAACTCGACACAACTCAACTTGATTCAAGACAATTCAACATAATCAACACAATTCAACATAATCAACACTATTCAACATGATTCAATTCAACACCACTAAATGCAATTCAACATAATTCAAGGTGAACTCTTAAATCCCCATTTCATCTTTTCATCCCAAGTCTCATGCCATCCATATCATTAACAAATTCTTTTCCCCAAATTTCATTTCATATTATAGCATGATTTACAATGCCCATAACAAAGGTTCATTCGCTAATTTTAACATAATTTTCAAACACTTCCAAAATCCAATTAAATTTGTATATATATAATTCAATACCTCAATTTCATGATTCAAATTTCAATTTGGGAGAAATCATTATTTATTATCATGGATCAACCTAGAGTTTTCGAGAAAAATCAAAAATTTCAATAAAATTTCAAACTTCTCAAGCCATTACTTTTTATTCCAATTTTCCCATTGATTTCATACCTAAGGTTCATAATCCACCATATTAACCCATCAATTAAACCCCCAACATCTCAAACCCCAAACCCCCAATTCCCATGATATACACTATATGCTCAAAAATGGAGATTTTTGCATTTATATAATGAAAATACCACAAATCTATCTATTAATGTAAGTATTGAAGAGAACTAGAACCCCTACCTCAAGAATCAAGCAA
The DNA here is from genome assembly GCA_030407325.1 of Camellia japonica. Lineage (NCBI taxonomy): Eukaryota > Viridiplantae > Streptophyta > Magnoliopsida > Ericales > Theaceae > Camellia > Camellia japonica. The sequence goes on along the minus strand of JAPPVO010000013.1, from coordinate 85,551,692 downwards.
GAAGAGCAAGCTTTAAGAAGAATCCTCCACCAATCCGGATTCCAATCGGTTGAAAAGTGAGATCTTCAAACCTTCTTCACGTTTTTGCAAAGGATCTTGGCCAAATCTTAGAGGAATGGAGAGTATTTGAGGTCAAAAACCTAGGGTTTTCGGACCTAGGGTGAGAAGAAGGAGAAAGGAAATGGAAAATGCCAAGAATGATCTAGAATTGTGCCTTTAAACTTCCTGAATTTGCGCGGTCCGCTAGAACGTCGATTTTCCCGTTCGAGCATACCTGTTTCCAACACAGATTCCAAAACTTCAAACAGGTATAACTCTCTCATCTGGACTCCATTTTAGGTCGTTCTTGTGTCCAAATTGAAGCCCTGGAAACAAGCTTTCCAATGGTTCTAGCCTCACACCCAAATTCAAAGTGTGGAAAAAGAAAAGGGCAAAAGAGTGACTGTTGCTTGTAGGAAGATTATTCGAATTAAAGTTTTTGGTCCAATCTTACTTTACCATCATGTTACTACTTCAATCAATGACCCAAAATAAAATATAGAGGCTCCATACATAATAATAAAAGGTCAAAAACAATCCCACTAGCCTCAGAAATTCAAACTCAACCAGGCAGACCGCTCGAGCGCCCAATCTTGCGCTCGAGCGTGCAGACCAACAAAGCTGGCCGCTCGAGCGACCACTCCTACGCTTGAGCGGGAATTCACAACTCTCAGAATCTTGGACAGACTGCAAAAGTACTGGAAGCCTCACAAGTCCGCTCGAGCATCAACTCCCCCGCTCGAGCGGAGGGAAAAATTCTGGATTGCTACATAAACATAAAATAAATAAAATGAGCCTTCAGCCCCACATTCCTCTCAAGCTACGTCCTTGGTAAAGGCATATCACCAGCACCTGAAAGTAATTTTTCCCAAGTAGGGTAAGCCAAAGCCCAGTAGAGACAATCTATCACAATATATGAATCTTAACAAAGTTATAAGTAAGATGCACATGTTCAATGCCTAATGACATAATCTCTCACAACTCTTCTCCAAAACCGTGTTATGCCAAACTTACATCTCAATTCATTTTATCCTAGTTCACTAGTTATATCCACTTCATTTAATAAATCAAACAGATGATACATTCCACAGGTCTCCAACCAATATAATTATCATACAATTACATTCACTTGCCATTTTACGAAAATTTCGTCTGCGGGATTCGAAACCATGTATATGCACGATTTTCGGGACTTTCACCCTGGACACACAGGCCAACTTAATTTAATGGAGTATATCCCCTTTCTTCTCCCAAACATGGAGTACATCCATTTTCTCCTCCCAGATATCATACATATATAATGTATACAATTTATAATCATATTCAGTGCTAACGACCAAGAGGTTAGTTTCAATTTGCCTAATTCTCATGCAATTTATACAACAATCATAGCTATCTTCCACTGATAGCCCAAAACAGATATTTCTAAATAGATATACTATCTTTACAACAGATAAATTATTCAAACTTCCATAGGTGAGAGATTAAACAAATCCAACGGCACCATTCATGTAAGCAACCTCCCAATTTCACACTTTCAATATCAATTGCATTATTTATACAAAATAATTATTCAAGACATTTTAGGGCAAAGCTTTCTTTTTCTCAATCTCATCCCAAACACCAAAACCAACCATTTTAACACCACATAAGTTCATATCTACACCCATAACCATTTCCAATACGTTCATCTGAAACCCCCTATTCTGATTTTAACCCAAAACCCTAGGTTTGTTCGAAATCACAACAAGTTCCAATATTTCTTACCCACCAACAAATAGCTAAGTTAAAACTCATAAAGGAGTGTAGAAAGTCCCTACCTCAAATTTATAAGACCAAGGGAGAAGTGAAGAAACTCCAAAGACGCCAAAATTAAGATTGATTCGGATCAAAACGTAGCTCTTGATGTGTTCTACCATTTTAACAAAGGCACAAGGGTGGAGAAATCACTAGATCTAGATGAAAAAGTAGAGAGAAGGTAAGTTTTAGAGAGAGAGGGTCTCAACTTTAGGGTTTAGAGAGAAATAGATCTGAAAAAGTGATGTAAAAAGTCATTTTCGCGATCTGATATACGCACAGTCCGCTCGAGCGCAAGAAGTGATGCCTAAGCGCCAAGACACAAAGAAAAGGGTGACACCGCTCGAGTTCAAGAAATGACACTTGAGCACAAAATACACACTCCCAGTAGTTTTGTAGAGAACAGACCATCGCTCGAGCACAAGAAAGGCTGCTTGAGCTGAGCCCGCTCAAGCGCAAAAAGAACTCGAGCATAGAATACACTTTTCCAGTAGTTTTGTAAACCTACAAAAGTACTGAGAGTTTGCAAAGCCCGCTCGAGCACAAGAAGTGCCGCTCGAGTGGAAGAGCAAAAATCTGGGCAACAAAAGTTTGGAAACTAAGCAACCAACCTGTCCCAAACACAGCCACAACAACCCAACGGCCAAATTTAAGGAGATATACGGGGGAACAAGATGTAAACAACAATATGAAACCATTAAGCCCAAGTCCAGGATACAACAAGGGTCGGGTCAAAACCGGAATCGCTATACAAAACATTATATCTAATTTTTTGAATATTTAATTTTTATAAAAAAAATTAAAACATCTATGGGCTATTCTAAGGACATAAATATTAACCTTCAAAATTATTGAATGTAAATATATTGCCGATAAAAAGAAAGAAAGAAAAAAAGCACACAATATTTTTTATTTTTTATTTTTTATTTTTTATTTTTTATTTTTTATTTTTTATTTTTTTAAGTTTTCATTCACAAGCTTTGTAAGAATTTCCACGTTTCCAAGAATAATTTGAAATCTCAACAATTTCGATACTTCCAATTTTATTCGATAGGGGGCGGTAAATACGACTCAGGTAATCCCTAGGTTGGTGTATGCAAGTAGGCTCAACAAGCACTACCAATAACCCTACTTTACCGGTTGCTAACCGGAAGGGAAGTGGTACCTTCTCCGCGCGTGTTTTCGGTCTTTCACCCCGGACACTCAGGCCAACTTATCAATTTCAACTATACCTCCTAACCGGACTTACCAACGCATTTACCCCTTAGCATTTCCATGATTCTCATTTCCAATATTCATTTCTCAATGTAATCATTTTCCAACTCGATTTAGAAAGCAATAAAATCAATTGAGGGAATGTAAAATGCAAAGGATGCTCAAAACTTCATAGGATGCTACCATTTTTAAATATTTCGAATAACACAATGACAACCCTATATCCCATTTCCCTCCCTTTAACATAAATCAACATAAAACTACAAGCTCAAAAAAATGTAACAACATATGCTAACCCTCCACATCTTGTATCATTCTCATTACCTTAGCCACCTCAAGGCCATATGCAATATTTTTGAACATTAACCTCTCAAGATTTCAATGTTCATAATTTATGGACCTCAACCGATGGATCAGCTCATCACCACACACGCATTAACATTTACCAACAAGTTCAAATATAGTTCCCAATTTGTCATATGTCAAGGTGTCATTACACTACAGACAATCAATATAGAGTTCTTACATTTTCAAATGAAAACCCCCAGTTTCTAGGTTTTCACAAAAACCCTAACATTTTCCATTTTCTTTACAAACCTTATTTTACTCCTTAATCTCAACCCATGTTGTCCAAAATTTCATGAAAACCTTTAAAAGAATACAAGATAGAGTTTATTCTACAAAATCATCAACTTCTTGAGCCACAACCCTTATTTTTGAAATAACAATGAAAAGCTCACAAAATCAACCAAAAACGTGCATAAACATATGTATAACTCAAAGGAAAACCCTACCTCAAGCTTGTTGAAGAGATTGGTGGAACCCTAGGATCAAGGATGAGAGATATTTGATTTTCACCACACATCCAAGGCTTGAGAGAGATGATGATGGATCTAGACCCAATGGATTACACGAATCAAAGAGTTTTAGTGTTTGATGAGGTTTTCTAGAGAGAAGGGGGAGTAAAAGTGTTTTTAGAGAGAGGAATGTGAAAGAAATGAGATAAACGCAACCCTAAAAGAGAGAAAAAAAATAGAGCCCTCGAACTGCCCAGATTGTCGCACGTGCAATGCCCATCCTTGTACGTGCAGAGCGCCTCCCCCATACGTGCGGCCCTCACCCTCGAACGTGCGGTGGTCCTTCCCGCACCTCAGTCCGCACCTACCTTTTAGGCAGTGTGCAACTCTCCCAACTCATCCTCTCCCGCACGTGCGGCCTCCATCCCACACATGCGACCCAAGGCCCCGCATGTGCGACCCTGGCCCAACAACCCAAAACTTCCCCGGTTCGCTCCTGGGCACTCTGGACTTGGCCGTGCACCCTCCGAAACAAAAGAAAAGCCAACCCGAAATAAACAAGAATGGGAATTCGAGAAGAGATGTCCGAACACAACAATCTCAATGAAAACGAAAATAAAAAGACATATAGCGAAACCGATCATCACATAATCTATTTTTTTCAAAATTTAAAATTGTTGAAATGCATATGTTGCAATATCATTAATTTCTTCCTATTATAAATTTTGTTTTAAATCTTATAAATTTGTTCAATGACTAATGTGAGGGAGATTTCATAATCTGGCTTTGGGCCGTGGTAATGACCGGGCTAAAAAGAGGTCCGAGCATATTTGGGTCGAGCTCATGTTGGCTGATCCAGAGTGGTTTGCTCGGTTGAGGTACAGGGCCTATTCGGCCGAGATGATTGTCTGTCACCCAGGCTTATTGTACGCGCATGTAGCTCGGCGGAAAGGTCTCTCACGGACCGGCCTAACCTGTCTGGAGCTCGGCCGTACTGGAATGCTACCGAGCTCGGTTGTGATGGAGCTCGACGAGTGGCACTGTTGGACTCGTTAAGTAGCTCGGTCGAAGGAGGTCGGGATGATTCCGCTGGGCTGCCGAGTTCCTGCTAATGTTGTCTGGCGGTTTGGTTAGGTGGTGTTCGCTGGATTTGTGTTGACAGATAGGAGAGCAGCTCCATGTGTCAATAAGCGAATGGATGCAGAGGTGAGCGCAGAAAGTATATAAGCATGACTGCGCCCCTTATGCTGGGCATGGAACATAATTTGGTGAGATAAACCGATACACTCAAGTCTCTCCTCTCTCTCTCTCTCTCTCTATCTCCGAGTGTGTGCTAACTCGACTGTCGGAGGGGTTTTCCGGCCACACACTGCCGGGTAGCTCACCGCCGTTGTGTTCGCAGGCCGATCAGACAGACAAGGAGCTTGGTAGAAAGGAGTACGGGCTCTGCGAAATATTTGCTCCCCGTACAATTGGCGCCGTCTGTGGGAAGATTCAACAGACAAAACCTTGTCTTCCAAGCTCATCCGATCGCTTTCAATGGCGAACAACGACGAAATACCGTTGTCTGCCATTGATGGTGTTACCCCAGAATCAGCCAGACGGAGAGATGGACTCCCCTCCGTTCAGAAAATGGCGGACTTGGAAACTTCCCCAGGAGGCCTTCCGAGAGATGCACGAGTTAAGCGCTCCAGAAGTTTTGGTCGCTCACGGAGCCCAGAGGGACACCGGTGGCGAAGAGAATCGTATGCTCGACGTCTGGAGCATAAGTTAAGGGACCAAGACACCGTCATCCAGAGAATGGCGGCAAAGATGGAAGCTCTCAAACGCCAAGTCAAAGGGAAGGGTGTTGCTGGAGTGGGAGACCATAGTGAGCGCACCCAACCCTGCCGTTTAGGCAGCTAGAGCCAGCGGCGCACTCCCTCCCTTTCTATCACCAGAAGCTATAGGGGTGGAGACCTGGACCCGCCTGCAGAGAAGTCTAGCGCGCAAGATAGTGCCTATCATCCCTCACGTCCGGCGACCACTTCGGGATATTCTTACTCCGTCCGTTCAGAGGACCTGCGGGATGTCCTAAAGGAGCGAGCTCGCCGATAGGAGGCCGAACGGGTGCCGGCGTTCCAGCAGTTATCTTGCGGAGGTCGCCATAGTGAGGAGGTTATGATGCCGCCGCCCCGTTTGGTCGTACCAGTTCCTTTGGACACCAACTTCGCGAGGCTGAACGCCTCCCCCTTCTCCCTCGAAATAGAGACCACGCCCCTCCCAGCGGGCTTTCACCAACCAAAGTTCATGCTCTATGACGGAAAGACTGATCCATATATGCACATATGCCACTTCCAACAGGTTATGGCTGGGCACAGGCGAAACGATGCGCTCATGTGCCTTGTTTTTCCATCGAGTTTGGGCGAGTTGGGCCTAAAATGGTTCGAGAGGCTACCGGAGGAGAGCATCAAGGGGTGGTGACAGTTGGCAGAGGCATTTGTCACCAGATTTAAGACAAATGCTAAAATGTCCAAAGAAATTGACCATCTCTTGAGAGTAAAGATGGAGCCAGACGACTCTTTGAATGCGTATAACACTAAGTATTAGGAGACTTTCAACGAGATCCTTGATTGCCTGACCAACCTTGCAATCATTCAGTATAAGTGCGGTCTTCTAGTTGGACATCAACTAAGAGACTCGCTCACAATGAATCAACCGTCAACCACGGAATTGCTCATGCAACACATTAACGAGCACATCCAAGTCGAAGACGATGCAGCCGCAGCTACCATGACGACAAGTCCAGGAATAGAGAATAAGAGAGTAGTGCGAAAAGTTCACGCAGTCGGACAAGATGATGGCCATGCAAACCACCATGGAAGAGATATAGGGAGTTCGGTTTTTGGAAGACGTCTATAAGAAGGCCAAGGAAAAGGGGCATAAAACTCGCAGAATGTAAATGGCCGATCCATTTTCAGGACATCGAACTCTGCCAATCTAAAGTTTTGTTCTTGGTTCTATTTTTGTAACCCTTTTTGCCATTAGCACAATGAAACAAGTAGACCATTATCTTGAGAATTGTTGTATTTTTGCCTCACCAAGCGGATTTAGTGCGGTCCAAGGGGCAGCTGGCAATCATTTTGACTGAAAGATCAAAATTCCTTGCAGGGCAGATTTTGCTCGGCAAGAGATTTGTTAATGGTTTTGATCAACTTTGGAATTCCTTGCAGGACGGATTTTGCTCGGCAAGAGGTTCGTTGATGATTTTATCAACTCTGGAATTCCTTGTCAGATGAATTTTACTCGACAAGAGGTTCGTTGATGGTTTTAATCAACTTTAGAATTCCTTACCGAGCTGATCTTGCTCGACAAGAGGCAAGTCGCCGACCTGACCTTGCCCGCCTACCTTTGAGTTCCTTGCTGAGCTGATCTTGCTCACCAAGAAGCAAGTCGCGGAGTGGACCTTGCCCGCCGACCTTTGAGTTCCTTGCCGAGCTGATCTTGCTCGCCAAGAAGCAAGTCGCCGAGTTGACCTGGCCCGCCGACCTTTGAGTTCCTTGCCGAGCTAATCTTGCTCACCAAGAAGCAAGTCACCGAGCTGACCTTGCCCGCCGACCTTGGAGTTCCTTGCCCAGCTGATCTTGCTTGCCAAGAAGCAAGTCGCGGAGTGGACCTTGCCCGCCAACCATGGAGTTCCTTGCCGAGCTGATCTTGCTTGCCAAGATGCAAGCCGCTGAGCTGACCTTGCTCGCGACCTTGGAGTTCCTTACCGAGCTGATCTTGCTCACCAAGAAGCAAGTCGTGGAGTGGACCTTGCCCGCCAACCATGGAGTTCCTTGCCGAGCTGATCTTGCTCGCCAAGACGCAAGCCGCTGAGCTGACCTTGCTAGCGACCTTGGAGTTCCTTGTCGAGCTGTTCTTTCTCACCAAGAAGAATGTCTCCAAGCAGACCTTGCTCGTCGGCCTTGGAGTTCCTTGCCGAGTTGATATTGATTGCCAAGAAGCAAGTCGCAGAGCGGACCTTGCTCGTCGACCATGGAGTTCCTTGCCGAGCTGATCTTGCTCGCCAAGAAGCAAGTCGCCGAGCGGACCTTGCTCGCGACCTTGGAGTTCCTTGCTGAGCTGATCTTGTTCGCCAAGAAGCAAATTGCCGAGCTGACCTTGATTGTCGACCATGGAGTTCCTTGCCGAGCTGATCTTGCTCGCCAAGAAGCAAGTCGCGGAGTGGACCTAGCCCGCCGACCATGGAGTTCCTTGCCGAGCTGATCTTGCTTGCCAAGAAGCAAGTCGCCGAGCTAACCTTGCTCGCGACCTTGGAGTTCATTGCCGAGCTGATCTTGCTCGCCAAGAAGCAAGTCGCCGAGCTGACCTTGCTCACCGACCTTGGAGTTCCTTGCCGAGCTGATCTTGCTCGCCAAGAAACAAGTCGCCGAGTGGACCTTGCTCACAACCTTGCAGTTCCTTGCCGAGCTAATCTTGCTCGCCAAGAAGAAAGTCACGGAGCTAACTTTGCTCGCCGACCTTTGAGTTCCTCGCCGAGCTGATCTTGCTCGGTAAGAAGAAAGTCGCCGAGCTGACTTTGCTCACCAACCTTGGAGTTCCTTGCCGAGCTGATCTTGCTCGCCAAGAAGTAAGTCACCGAGCAGACCTTGCTCATCAACCTTGGAGTTCCTTGCCGAGCTGATATTGCTCGCCAAGAAGCAAGTCACGGAGCAGACCTTACTCGTCGACCATGGAGTTTCTTGCCGAGCTGATCTTGCTCGCCAAGACGCAAGCCACTGAGCTGACCTTGCTAGCGACCTTGGAGTTCCTTGTCGAGCTGATCTTTCTCACCAAGAAGCAAGTCTCCAAGCAGACCTTGCTCGCCGGCCTTGGAGTTCCTTGCCGAGCTGATATTGATTGCCAAGAAGCAAGTCGCGGAGCGGACCTTGCTTGTCGACCATGGAGTTCCTTGCCGAGCTGATCTTGCTCGCCAAGAAGCAAGTCGCCGAGCGGACCTTGCTCGCGACCTTGGAGTTCCTTGCTGAGCTGATCTTGTTCGCCAAGAAGCAAATTGCCGAGCTGACCTTGATCGTCGACCATGGAGTTCCTTGCCGAGCTGATCTTGCTCGCCAAGAAGCAAGTCACGGAGTGGACCTTGCCCGCTGACTATGGAGTTCCTTGCCGAGCTGATCTTGCTCGCCAAGAAGCAAGTCGCCGAGCTAACCTTGCTCGCGACCTTGGAGTTCGTTGTTGAGCTGATCTTGCTCGCCAAGAAGCAAGTCGCCGAGCTGACCTTGCTCGCCGACCTTGGAGTTCCTTGCCTAGCTGATCTTGCTCGCCAAGAAGCAAGTCGCCGAGCGGACCTTGCTCGCGACCTTGGAGTTCCTTGCCGAGCTAATCTTGCTCGCCAAGAAGAAAGTCACGGAGCTAACCTTGCTCGCCGACCTTTGAGTTCCTTGCCGAGCTGATCTTGCTCGGCAAGAAGAAAGTCGCCGAGCTGACTTTGCTCACCAACCTTGGAGTTCTTTGCCGAGCTGATCTTGCTTGCCAAGAAGTAAGTCACCGAGCAGACCTTGCTCGTCGACCTTGGAGTTCCTTACCGAGCTGATATTGCTCGCCAAGAAGCAAGTCACGGAGCGGACCTTGCTCGTTGACCATGGAGTTTCTTGCCGAGCTGATCTTGCTCGCCAAGAAGCAAGTCGCCGAGCTGACCTTGCTAGCGACCTTGGAGTTCCTTGCCGAGCTGATCTTTCTCACCAAGAAGCAAGTCTCCAAGCAGCCTTACTCGCCGGCCTTGGAGTTCCTTGCCGAGCTGATATTGATTGCCAAGAAGCAAGTCGCGGAGCGGACCTTGCTCATCGACCATGGAGTTCCTTGCCGAGCTGATCTTGCTCGCCAAGAAGCAAGTCACCGAGCGGACCTTGCTCGCGACCTTGGAGTTCCTTGCTGAGCTGATCTTGTTCGCCAAGAAGCAAATTACCGAGCTGACCTTGATCATCGACCATGGAGTTCCTTGCCAAGCTGATCTTGCTCGCCAAGAAGCAAGTCGCGGAGTGGACCTTGCCCGCCGACCATGGAGTTCGTTGCCGAGCTGATCTTGCTCGCCAAGAAGCAAGTCGCCGAGCTAACCTTGCTCGCGACCTTGGAGTTCGTTGCCGAGCTGATCTTGCTCGCCAAGAAGCAAGTCGCCGAGCTGACCTTGCTCGCCGACCTTGGAGTTCCTTGCCGAGCTGATCTTGCTCGCCAAGAAGCAAGTCGTCGAGCGGACCTTGCTCGCGACCTTGGAGTTCCTTGCCAAGCTAATCTTGCTCGCCAAGAAGAAAAGTCGTGGAGCTAACCTTGCTCGCCGACCTTTGAGTTCCTTGCCGAGCTGATCTTGCTCGGCAAGAAGAAAGTCGCCGAGCTGACTTTGCTCACCAAACTTGGAGTTCCTTCCGGGCTGATCTTGCTCGCCAAGAAGTAAGTCACCGAGCAGACCTTGCTCATCGACCTTGGAGTTCCTTGCCGAGCTGATATTGCTCGCCAAGAAGCAAGTCACGGAGCGGACCTTGCTCGTCGACCATGGAGTTTCTTGCTGAGCTGATCTTGCTCGCCAAGAAGCAAGTCGCCGAGCGGACCTTGCTCGCGACCTTGGAGTTCCTTGCCGAGATGATCTTGTTCGCCAAGAAGCAAGTCGCCGAGCTGACCTTGCTCGTCGACCATAGAGTTCCTTACCGAGCTGATCTTGCTCGCCAAGAAGCAAGTCGCAGAGTGGACCTTGCCCGCCGACCATGGAGTTCCTTGCCGAGCTGATCTTGCTTGCCAAGAAGCAAGTCGCCAAGCTGACCTTGCTCGCGACCTTGGAGTTCATTGCCAAGCTAATCTTGCTCGCCAAGAAGCAAGTCGCCGAGCTGACCTTGCTCGCCGACCTTGGAGTTCCTTGCCGAGCTGATTTTGCTCGCCAAGAAGCAAGTCGCCGAGCGGACCTTGCTCGCGACCTTGGAGTTCCTTACCGAGCTGATCTTGCTCGCCATGAAGAAAGTCGCGGAGCTGACCTTGCTCGCCGACCTTTGAGTTCCTTGCCGAGCTGATCTTGCTCGCCAAGAAGAAAGTCGCCGAGCTGATCTTGCCCGCCAAGAAGTAAGTAGCCGAGCAGACCTTGCTCGTCGACCATAGAGTTCCTTGCCGAGCTGATCTTGCTCGCTAAGAAGCAAGTCACGGAGTGGACCTTGCCCGCTGACCTTTGAGTTCATTGTCGAGCTGATCTTGCTCGCCAAGAAGCAAGTCGCGGAGTGGACCATGCCCGCCGACCTTTGAGTTCCTTGCCGAGCTGATCTTGCTTGCCAAGAAGGAAGTCGCGGAGCGGACCTTACTCGCCGACCTTAGAGTTCCTTGTCGAGCTAATCTTGCTCGCCAAGAAGCAAGTCACGGAGCGGACCTTGCCCGCCGACCTTGGAGTTCCTTGCCGAGCTGATCTTGCTCGCTTAGAAGCAAGTCGCGGAGCGGACCTTGCTCGCCGACCATAGAGTTCCTTGCCGAGCTGATCTTGCTCACCAAGAAGAAAGTCACCGAGCTGACCTTGCTCGCCGACCTTGGAGTTCCTTGCCGAGCTGATCTTGCTCGCCAAGAATCAAGTTGCTGAGCTGATTTTACTCGCCAAGAAGCGAGTTGACGAGCTGACTTTGTTTGCCAACTTTGAGGTTTCTGGACCGAGCAAAGTGAACCACCGAGCAAAAATTCTAGCCCGGCCTTGTAATGTAATTCTAGTCACGCAAATGCGGACAGAATTAATGGGCAATTGTGAGGGAGATTTCATAATCTGGCTTTGGGCCGTGGTAATGACCAGGCTAAAAAAAGGTCCGACCGTATTTGGGCCAAGCTAATGTTGGTTGATCCAGAGTGGTTTGCTCGGTTGAGGTGCATGGCCTATTCGGCCGAGATGATCGTCTGTCAACCCAGGCTTATTGTACGCGCATGTAGCTCGGCGGAAAGGTCTCTCACGGACCGGCCTAACCTATCTGGAGCTCGGCGTACTAGAATGCTACTGAGCTCGGTTGTGATGGAGCTCGACGAGTGGCACTGTTGGACTCGTTAAGTAGCTCAGTCGAAGGAGGCTGGGATGATTCCGCCGGGCTGCCGAGTTTCCGCTAATATTGTCTGGTGGTTTGGTTAGGTGGTGTTCGCTGGATTTGTGCTGATAGATAGGAGAGCAGCTCCATGTGTCAATAAGCGAATGGATGCAGAGGTGAGCGCAGAAAGTATATAAGCATGACTGCGCCCCCCATGCTGGGCATAGAACATAATTTGGTGAGATAAACCTATACACTCAAGTCTCTCCTCTCTCTCTCTATCTCTGAATGTGTGCTAACTCGACCGTCGGAGGGGTTTTCCGGCCACACACCGCCGGGTAGCTCACCGCCGTTGTGTTCGCAGGTGGATCAGACAAACAAGGAGCTTGGTAGAAAAGAGTACGGGCTCTGCGGAATATTTGCTCCCCGTACAACTAATATTCAATTTTTGTAAAAAAGTTCCAATATTTTCCTTCCAAAAGTTAATATAACAAATTTACAAAATCATATTTTAAAACTCAAAATTATTAATATTTTTAGTTTTGTTTTAAATAAGCATGTTAAAATATAAATAGATATGCAAATAAAATTATACTTATTAATAAATATGGCAATAGTTTTAATTGTAATCACATCTTTTTAAAGCCTTTATTCATTTTTTAACTTTATTTTTTGATATTTTAAATTATATGTTATGATAATTTTTTTCTTACTCATTAAGTTTGTAAATTTCTTTAATTATTTTCCTTTCAAAAACCAATATAATTTTTTTTTAAATTCATATATTTTTATTATAAAATAGTGAAGTATTATAACTATGTCATTTTTTTTATATATATAACAAAGCATAATTTTAATTGTTAATCGTCAATACAACAATTTTAATCTATCTATACTATATATTATAGTAAAGGAACATTTGAAACAAAACCCTTAAATTTATATATAAAATTTTATTTACGAGAGACAAAATACAAAAAATTAAATATAATTATCATACTTTTAATAAATAATATATTATTTTAGGGAGACTTATTTATAAGTCCTTTTTCAGAACCTTATGCTAGGCTAAGTCCTGTGTAATTTCTTATAGAGTCTCAAATCCTATTTTCATAAGAATGTATTCCACAAGATCCTAACGTGACATGACACTTACATAAACGTAACGTAACGTGACACCTATATATACGTAACATAACGTGACACCAATATGAACGTAACGTGACACCTACATAAACGTAACGTAACATGACACTTATATAAACGTAACGTGACACCTATATAAACGTAATGTGACACTTACATAAACGTAACGTAACGTGTCACGTTACGTTTCGCAAACTTAATAAGTTTTTATTTTTTTAATCCGTTTGTTTTGAAATAGATATATAATCTTAAATATTTTTATTTTGTATTCTTAATTGTAAAATTTAAAAAATTATCAAATCTGCAGTGCCCCCAAATCTGCAATGAGGGGACGTAAGGCATAATCATCGCACGATCCACATGAACGGTTTTGGCACTTCTCATCATCATGGTGACACTGATTCCCCATTCCTTCGTTAATTTTGACTTGTGTCCTCTTTGTTCACTCATGACCCTGTTGTCCACTTGTGCATTTTCAAATTGCATAAGTTCAAATTTGAAATTATATCCACTGCTGAAACAAGTATATCATAAAACCTATGGGATAGTAGTTGGGGTTTTTTTTTTCATCCATTGTAGCAAGGAAAATTATTTAGTGGTCCAAGTAGATTTGGTCCCCATTAATCGTAGGCAGTTGGGCCAGTAATTTAAATTTCAAATTTTCAAGGTAATTTGTCTCAGAGTTTTTTTTTTTTTTTGATAAATTATACTGGCACTCTTGAGGTTTTGTCCAATTATATCCCACCTCTTAACATTCTGAAAATTATATTTCAACCCCTGTGATTAATAGTCTCATTTCACAAAATCTCATACTTGTATAAAAGGCAACAACTCTTAGTAGAAAAACAGAAAAAATTAGATTTTAAAAAAAAGGGGGAGAAAAAGTAAAGCAAAGTAAGAAAAGAGATAGTACATGAGTTCAATCTTTTCATTCCGTCTAAATAATATTTATGTAGGTGTCACATTACGTTACGTTTATGTAGATATGTCACGTTACGTTTATATAGGTGTCACGTTACGTTTATGTAGGTGTCACGTTACGTTACGTTTATGTAGATGTCACGTTACGTATAGATGTCACGTTACGTTTATGTATGTGTCACGTTACGTTACGTTTATATCAATTTCCCTATATATGGTTTTATTATTATTTATGATATTAACAACTAATATTGAGGGTAAATATGTCAAGAAACTTCCCACAGGACTTATGGGAACATAAGTTTTTTTGTGGGACCAAATGTAGCACAAGTCTCCCTAATAGGACTTCTAAATAATTTTCCCATTATTTTATTCCGTGCATAGCACGGGTGACATGCTAGTAACCATTAACACAATATATATATATATATATATTTATAAATAATTTTTTTGAGAAATTTTTTGGAGTATGTCAATTACTTGTGTTCCTGGTTTTCTATAGCAACGTCTATATCTATATATTATATAAGGAAAATGGATTTTTAGGGAGAATCCTTCTAGGAGCTCCAAACCATCATTATAAAATTATTAAATTTTCTTAATTTTAAACAATTAAGAAAATTCTCATTGTCTAGTTTCCATCTACCTTTTATTTAACAATCCCACATCGGGAAAAGAAAGAAAAAGTAAATTGTTTCATTTACATAAAGTAAATCTTATACTCCCATTTATATAAGCAAAAAGGAGATTTTTAGTGAAAAACCTTATGATCAATATCTCATACTATTTTTTTTTTTAATTTTAAACAATTAAGAAAATTTCCATTGACTAATTTCTATTTAACTTTTATTTTACAATCCTGCATAAAGGTTTTGATTTAAAAAATAATTTTGTATGAGGTTTTGAAATTCTCATAATATCTCTCCTTAAAAGTATTCTTTTGTAAAATATATAGATATATTGATAATCTCAACGTCACTCTTATTGCTCCTTAATACAAAAATTATGAGATAATTACGATTTTAAATTTATATTATGTCAATTTTAAATTTATATTATGTCAATTTTAAATTTATATTAATAGATTGCTTTCCATATTTGGTGACAGTTTAAATTTTAATAAAATAAAATTTAAAAGTTTTAATTAATTAATTTTTGTGTAAACTGGTTGGTCTTTTGACCTAATTGATTAAGCTAAATTGTTTTTGGTTTGAATGATTTGCTGGTTTGAGCATGATTTTAACGGTTTTACTAAAATATATTGGTTAGATTTGTTTGATTCAAAATAAACTAAAGAATTGAGATTGCTTGATTAGAAATAAACTTCTCGCCCAAGCAATTGTTAATTTTTATTTTACAATCCCACATCAATAAAAGAAAGAAAAAATAAGTTATTTCACTTATATAAAATGAATCTTGAAAATGAAGTTTTGAGGGAGAAGCCTTCTAGAAGCTCCAAACTCTCATTCTAAAATTATTAAATTTTTTAATTTTAAACAATTAATAAAATTCTCATTGACTAGCTTCTATTTACCTTTTATTTTACAATCCCACATTAGAGAGAGAAAAAAAAGTGAATTATTTCATTTACATAAAGTGAATCTTATGCTTCCATTTATATAAATTATTGAATTTTCTTAATTTTAAACAATTAGAAAAATCCCCATTTGCTAGCTTCCATTTAACTTTTATTTTACAACCCCACACTAGAAAAAAAAAGAAAAAAGTGAATTGTTTTACTTACATAAAGTGAATCTTGTACTCTTATTTATATAATTTATATAAGCAAAATGAGATTTTTATTGAGAAACCCTATGATCAATATCTCATACATTTTTTTTTTTTGATTTTCTTAATTTTAAACAATTAAGAAAATCTTCATTGACTAGTTTCCATTTAACTTTTATTTCACAATCCCACATAGAGGTTTTGATTTTAAAAATAATTTTGTATGAGATTTTAAAACTCTCGTAATATTTAACTTTAAAATAATTACAATCTCACATCGAGAAAAGAAAAAAAAAAAAGTAAGTTGTTTCATTTATATAAAGTGAATCTTATACTTCTATTTAATATTGTAGTATTGTACATGTTTCAGTTTAAGATGGTTTAAATTTAAAAGTTTTAATTAATTAATTTTGTTGTAAATTGGTTGGTCTTTTGACTTAACCGATTAGACTGAATCGTTTTCGATTTGACTGATTCACTGGTTTAACCACGGTTTTAGCTGTTTTATCAAAATATATTGCCCAGATTTGTTTGATTTGAAATAAACTAAGATTGACCGTATTAAAAATTGAACGACTGAGATTGCTTGATTAGAAATGAATTTTCCGTCCAAACAACTGTTAACTTTTATTTTACAATCCCACATCAGGGAAAGGAGGAAAAAATGAGTCGTTTTACTATATAAATCTTATACTCCTATTTCATAGTATAGTGTTGTATATGTATCAGTTCAAGATAGTTTGAATTCAAAAATTAAAATAAAATTTAAAAATTTTAATTAATTAATTTTTGTATAAGTTGATTGGTCCTTTGACCTAGCCGATACAGTGAACTGTTTTCAGTTTGACGGATTTGCTGGTTTAACCATGATTTTAGCGATTTTATCAGAATATATTGATTAGATTTGTTTAATTTGAAATAAATTAAAAATTGACCTAATTAAAGATTAAACGACTGAGATTGTTTGATTCGAAATAAACTTTCCTCCCAAACAATTGTTAACTTTTATTTTACACAATCCCGCATCAAGAAAAGAAGGAAAAAGTAAGTTATTTCACTTATATTATATAAGGGAAATGGGGTTTTCAGAGAGAAGATTTCTAGAAGTTCCAAACCCTCATTCTAAAATTATTAAATTTTCTTAATTTTAAACAATTAAGAAAATTTTCATTAGCTAAATTCCATTTAACTTTTATTTTACAATCCTACATCAGAAAAAAAAGGAAAAAGTGAATTGTTTTACTTACATGAAGTGAATCTTATACTTCCATTTATATAAATTATTGAATTTTCTTAATTTTAAACAATTAAGAAAATTTCCATTAGCTAGCTTCCATTTGATTTTTATTTTACAATCTCACATCGATAAAAAAAAAGAAAAAGTGAATTGTTTCACTTACATAAAGTAAATCTTATGTTCCTATTTATATAAGAAAAATGAGATTTTTAGTGAGAAGTCTTATGATCAATATCTCATACTAATTTTTTTGATTTTCTTAATTTTAAACAATTAAAAAAATCCTGATTGGCTAGCTTCTATTTAACTTTTATTTGACAATCCCACATAGAGGTTTTGATTTCAAAAATAATTTTGTATGAGATTTTGTCTAATGCCCCAAAATAATAGGCAATTGACCATCCATTATATACATTAAATAACGACACTGACATGAGTAATTATCTTTCATTGATTCCAATTAAGTTTACAAAAGAGTGGCATATGCAAATATACATTCATAAGCTTATCCCTAAATCTATAACATATGTCACAGCAAGGGATGAGATATGAAAACAAAATAGATAATAAATGCCCTAAAGGCTTACAATTTGCCAAGATAGAGCTTGGTTATAACAAAAGTGGACTTAAGCCCAATACAGTTAAAGCTCTTGGCTTGTACAAAAACAGATACAATAAATACACAAAAGAAGCTCTCGCTTCAAGTCCTCCCAAACTATTGCATTGGCGAAGACATATCATCAGCATCTGAAATGTTTTCCCACATAGGTGAGCCAAAGCCCAGTAGAAATAATCCAAGACAGTGTATGAATCTTAACAAAGCTATAAGGTGGATGCATATGCAATGCACGTGCTGAAAACATTTTATATCTCTTTCAAAATCATGCAATGCCAGGATAATATCATGATTCATAAACCACTCTCCTTTCAATAGAAACATAGGGTAGTGAATCATATCTCAAAAAATCTCTAAAGTAAGTATCACATTTCACAGAAAATTCAACCGTGGGAGACCGTAAACCGGAACCCACATAAACGTAGGCTATACAAACACTATTATTGCCATTTTACAGATATTTCGTCCGTGAGATCGGCACCCATGTATACGTGCTGTTTTCAGGACTTTCACCTTGAATACACAGGCCAATCTATTTGATGTAATAACCACTCCTTTCCAGATTCACCCATTTCCTTGAAACAATATACATTTACAATGTATAATTATAAAATAATGACTGATGCAAATAAATGAGAAAATAGTTTCAATTCCCCTAATTCTCATGCAATTTCTACAACAATTATAGTTATCCTCCACCGATAGCCCAAAATAGATATTTCTAAACAGATAATTAATATTCCATAAAGATAAACTTTCCAAATTTGAATAGGTGAGTGATAATACATATTCAACTCTACCATTCTCATCAATACCAATCCAATTTCATAATTTCAATATCAATTTCATTATTTACACAAGATCAATATTTGAGGCATTTAGGGAAAAATTCCTTTTCTTTCCAAAATCAACCCCAAGTATCAAAATCAACCATTTCTTCCCAACTCAACATTATTTCCAACATCAAGAATCCATGTGAAAAACCCATCTTTTGATTTTTTTTTTTTACCCAAAACCCTAGATTTGTTCCAAATCTTCCAAAATCTCAATATTGATTAGAAATAACAAATAGCTAAGTTAAAACTCATAAAACGAGTGGAGATAACTCTACCTCAAGCTAGAACACGAGAGAGAGAGAGAGAGAGTGTGTGTAGGAAACTCAAAGATGCCAAAACCCAACTTTGCTCTGATTAGAACGAAGCCCTCACTGAGCTCTATCTTTTTAACAAAGGCACACAGGGACAAAGATCGACAGATCTAGGTGGATTTGTAGAGAGAATGTGAGTTTTAGAGAGAGAGAGGGTCCAACTTAGGGTTTTGAAATGTTTAGAGAGAGATGAAAAAATGATGTAAAAAATGACTTTTAAAGACTGATATACGTGTAAACTGCTCGAGCGCAAGAAGTGATGCTCGAGCGTACAGACACAAAAGATGTGACCGCTCGAGCTCAAGAAGTTGTTGCTCGATCGTGAAATACAAACTCCCAGTAGTTTTATAGACAGAAGGCCAACACTCAAGCACAATAAGCATCGCTCGAGCGCAAGATGTTTCGCTCGAGTGAAGAATACCACTTCCCAATAGTTTTGCAGACCTACAAAAGTACTAAGAGTTCATAAAGAACGCTCAAGCGCAAGAAGTGACGCTCGAGCGTAAAAACAAAATTTTAGGCAATGACAGTTTGAAAAACAAGTTATGAACCTGTTCCAAATACGACCAACACAACTCAAAAGCCAAACTCAAAGAGGTATAAGGGGGAACAAGGCATGAATAACTATATAAGATAATGAAACCCGAATTTAAAACATACAATGAGTCGGGTCTAAACCAGAGACGCTATATTTTGAAACTCTCATAATATCTCTCCTTAAAAATATTCTTCTGTAAAACATATAGATATATTGATTATCTCAATATTACTCTTATTGCTCATTAATACAAAAATTATGAAATAATTACGATAATTTTAAATTTGTAATTAAAACTTATAAATTATGGTATAGATTATTATAATTTTAAATTTATATTGTGTCAATTTTAAATTTAAATTAATAGATTGCTTTCCATATTTAGTGACAGTTTAAATTTTAATAAAATAAAATTTAAAAATTTTAATTAATTAATTTTTGTGTAAACTGGTTGGTCTTTTGACCTCACTGATCGAGCTAAACCATTTTTAGTTTGAATGATTTGTTAGTTTAACCGTGATTTTAGTGGTTTTATATGTTACGATAATTCTTTTTTACTAATTAAGTTTTTAAAATTTCTTTAATTATTTCCCTTTCAAAAATCAATATGACAATTTTTTAAAAATTCATATATTTTTATTCCAAAATAGTGAAATATTATAACTATATTTTTTATTTTTATTTTTATAACAAAGCATAATTTTAATTATTAATTGTCAATACGACAATTTTAATCTATCTATATTATATGTTATAATAAAGGAAGCTTTGAAACAAAATCCTTAAACTTTTATATAAAATTTTATTTACGAGAGACAAAATATAAAAAATTAAATATAATTATCATATTTTTAATAAATAATATATTATTTTATCTCTTGTATAGCACAAGTGATATGCTAGTGTAGTAATATGGAAAATGGTATAAAGAAACACAACTTCTATACAAAAGTCCCATGAGAATGATAACAATAATATTTATTAACACTACTAGAAAAAGCACTTTTTGCGACCGTCACAAACCGTCGCAAATAATAAAAATACCGTCGCAAAAGACCTTTTGTGACGGCTCATGCGACCGCATATGGGGGACGCGAATGTGGGGGTGGCAAATACTTTTTGCGACGGCAAAACAGCGGTCGCAAATTATTTGCGACCACCTAAACTACTTATAGTGACTGCTATTTTGCCGTCGCAAAAAATTTAAAAAAAAATACTAACAAGTTTTTTGGCGATCATTTTGTTACCGTCGCAAATAGTTTTCAATGACATTTATAAATAGTACAATAATAGCTTTTTAACAACGAATTTTTTGTTGTCGCAAATAATTTTTTAAAAAATCTAAATAATATAACTAGATTTACATAATATGCCTTTCATAAGCCATGATACAAGCACATGCCTCTAAATGACTCTATGTGCTTGTGAAACTTCAATTTTGGCCAAAATTGCATCTCTCTCTTCCTGTTGACCAAAACCAAGTTAACATTTCAAAGACATGTTTTGGCAACACAGCAAGACATTTGCAAATAAAAAACAGAGCAATCAAGGAAAAAATAAAGAACTCCAATGAAGATAGTCAGAATGGTTGATGGATGAGAATGAGAGATCTGGCTAGGACTACCACATCAAGTTAAAATGTGGGTGGTAGTAATATGTACTTCATGCACAACATAAAAAAGAAAAAGATTCTCCTCGAATGACAATTTTATGAAAACATTAATATATATATATCCACATTTCAGGAGTATCCAAAAATAAATAAATAAATAAGAAGAAGAAAAGAAAACCACAGTTCCCTTCAACATTAACAGGTTCACTACAACACTATAGTTTCCACACCAGGAGATTTGCATAAGAGCAATTTAAGTAACTTCAATGGCACTCAACAAGCAGAAATTATCACCAGTTGACAACTCCAAACTCCAAAATAATGTAAATTCATGTAATAACTGGAGGAAACGAAGTCCTAAAGAAGAAGGTTAACAGCAGCACACCTGATGTGAAATTTACTGAAACTAAAAATTATTGAACTCATGCCAATACCTGATACAGATAAGTTCGAAAACAAAGGAAGAATTAGCAAGCAAATATTTTGATAGACAAGTATAAATCATATAAAATATACAAAAGAGTAGAGATTTGAAGCAAAATTGCAAAACAGAGTCGAAGAGTTCAAGATGTTGAGGAAGTTGAGGATGGCAAACCACATAAGATAAACATAGACGAAAACTCACTCCAAGAAAAGGACAACCTCAAAAAAAAAAACAAGGAAGAAAAAGCGTGGCCTGTATAAGTAGACATGAAGTCATTAAATACTAGACGCAGAAAGATTTACCTTGCATATATTATCGGGAGGTCGTAGAAACACCTTTTTCTAATCAGCTGACGCTACTGAGGAATGTAAAGGAAGAAGCCACTCAGAAGATCCTCCACCAAATTGGTAAGAAGCAGCTAGTTTATCAAATAATGTGTGGATCTCTGAAACTCTCTGTCATGCAATTTATGTAACAACAATTACTTCAGCAATTAATCAAAGACACATACTATGTTTTTCTAATAAAATCAAAACTACATAAATGACACGTATGAAAGCATTCATTGGACTTACTGGTAAGCAAACCAGTATGGCGCCCTCTGGGTGTGTTTCATCAATGTAATGCACCAGATCTTCAAGAAGATCATAATCAATAACATCTTCATTCAACCTTCTCTGTGGTAGATCAGGAAAAATTATAGGGTCACCATCCTAGATAAAGCAACAGTTATATGTTATGAACACTTAAAAAGTACATCTCCAAGATGTTTACCAAATTCTTTCAAGTTTGATCACTATATGTTTGATAAGTACTCGGAATATAGTATGGGTTTATGAAATCTTCAGACAGAATTGATTCATCACCCCATCCAGATAAAACTAGATTTTTCTTCCCCATGTGGTTGCTAACAGGATCATTCTGCAGCCATGAAATTCAAGAATTCATATGGATTGATTTTCAAAATAATACTTCATTAACTACAAATCAATAAAGGAAATAACTCACAGAAATAAAACACTATAAGCTTCTGTACACCCTGCATGAGTACCAAAGAAAATAGGTAAGATAACATGTACCAGAGCAAAGTACAAAATCTTATATTTCACATTTTATCTTACAAAATGCTTATTGACAAGGGAGAGGGTGAAAGCTGCAGATCTGGGGGTAAAAAAAAGGACAAACTTGAAATCCTAAAAGTAATAATCTAAGATCCGCATATTAAGATACCTTCTTTGTAGATGTATCATCTCTTAGATAAGCTGGAGAATCTGAAGCAAGACGATAGTTAATACTTTCATATATATCCTTGAGAAAGTGTGTTGAGACAGGATGTGTTCGGCCTTGAGCAGTAATTACTGCGCAGCGACCGAAGTATCTTGAAAACAGATCTGAATCAACAGTTGCTGACCTGAACATTGGAGATATAGATAAACACACAAAAGCAAAACAAACTTTGCAATTATGAACAAACATATAGAATAAGCACTATTTATGAGCTGCAACTAGACATAAGAATAACTTTCAATTTTGGGGTGCTATGAGCAGATTGCTTCTCAATCAGGTTCTTCAAAACAAAGTAGAAAATCACCCTGTTACGAAAAACACAAACTTGTAAAATTGTCCCAAACCGATCTTCAATGGTTCTGTTATACCTTCTATATTTTGTAGCCAAAATAAATATGAAATATGAAAATATTACCAAATCAAACCAAGCCTTAAGTCCCATCAAATAGGGTAAGCTAAATATGAAAATATTACGTTAATAAAAAAAACTACTTTGGTAAACACTGTAATCTAGTGAACAACAACCAAAGAAAATGATAACTTTGCTTTAATTTATCAATGATCAATAATTTGATATCAATTGCTGTGATAAGAGCAAATAAATAAATAAATCATATGAGAAAGGACTCCCAAGGGCATATTGCTTACAGTTAGAAATACTATCAAATCATCAATCAAAAATTAAAGTGAAAGTAATTCAAGACAGGTACTAGGAATAAGCATCATGGCCGGCATGCCAAGATAATCTAATCTGTATGAAGCCAAACATGATAATTTAAAAGCTATCAATGAACGAAAAGCTACAAAAGTTGATAGGTGGCACTTAAAGGTCATTATACCATACAATAGAAAATGCTATCATAAGAACATGATCATCTTATTCCCAAATTTCAGATTACCAGGTTTTAGTTAGACCATGGAAAAATCTATCAACTTCTGGAATAAGCAGGTTTCACATGAAGAGTTGCTTAAAGATGACTAGAAACACCAACCTACTTCAACAATTAATTTAGGAAGAGGAGATGGAGGTGGAAAACTGGTAAAACAACTAACACTGATGGAAAGGCGATCAGACAAAAAAATTTAGTTTCCTTTCCATCGAAATGGCCAAAATGTTTCTGTTTCCTAGAAAATCAACACAAATCATTAGAGGAAAAACAAAATTCCACTGTTTTCATCAAAACATAACAAAATGACCTGAAACTCATCGAAACCTACCGCAACAATGATTTGTTCCAACACATATCACGATTCTCAAGCGCATTGATAGGACGCTATGTACACAATGAAGCTCAAAGATAGTCTTTGCGTGTGAGTGCGCGCGCGCGTAATGTAGGTGAATTTTGATGTAGATGAAACGCATGAGAGGTGAGCTTACTCTGCTGCATTTGAGTGCTCCGAGAGAACTTTTCCATAGCAGAGTTAGGGTTTCTCTGCGACGAATCGCGCAAATTGCAGAGAGAGAGTAGATAATTGTACGCAGATACAAAGAGAGCGAGATAGTGTATGTGTGAGACAGAGAGAGATTGAGAGATCGAGAGAGGGAGAGAGATTGAGAGATCGAGATAGAGAGATCAATCGATTGAGATCAAGAGGGATAGAGAGATTCATACCAGTGAGCGAGAGCGAGAGAGGGAGGTTGAGCGAGCCAAGGTAGGCCAAAACCAAGGAAATGGAGCAAATAAATAAAAGAAAATAGGGGAAATAAATGTAAATATAAATGGGAGTTTTTTTTTTTTTTTTGCGACGGTCAGACAAGCGGTCGTAAAAAAGTAGTCGTAAAAGTCACTTTTCTAGTAGTGTAAATTATAATTATAACTAATTTAACCTCGTATTCTCAGCTGTTGATGTGGCATGATAAGCGTTTTCAATGAAAAAAAACAAAAACAAAAGAAAAAATAAACAAATGAACACACCATGACATACAACTACTAAGATTATACACCTACCAAAAGATACGGAAAATTTCTATACAATATATATATATATATATATACGTTTTTGGTACAATCAATCATGGCGGTCAATAATCGTCGAAAAAATATATATATATATTTCATGGTGGTCAATAGGGACGGAGCTAGCTTAGGACTGGGGAGTCATTTGCCCCTTAATTTTTGATATTTATATTATTACTTCTATATATAATGATTACGTATTATTTACCTTTTATAAAATTATAATAGTGTCCTCCTTAAATCATATAAAACTCGTATTTTGTAACATTTTAAAAATTGAGAGATTTACGTGTAAATCCTAATAGGTGGATTTATTATTCAATAGATCCTATGAGAATTAATGTCTTTTTTTTTTTTATCATCAAAACAAAGCTTTATTGATGGAAAATCAAAATACATGAAAATATACATCAACAAAACAGGGAAATGCAAAGAGCATCATAGCAAATCTGAGCGATCTCAACTAGGTTGGCACCCCAAAGGAAGTACAATCATATGCTAGCACTTGACTCAAGATTGGTGAGGAACTAATCAAAAGCAACCACAGATAAGAAAAACTAGGCAGACTAACACCAAAAGAGCAGTAGCAACAGGTAATGAGCTACCAATCCAAACCAGCCGCAACAACAAAACAACAACAGCAACAAAACTCTTCCAAGCACCACCCCCCACCTTCCTTGGTACCTATTAACTCCACTTAGCTAACAACATCAACAACATAGCAGCAAAACTCTTCCAACATCATAGCTAACAGCATCGATAGCATCACAACACCACTAACAACAACAGAAAAACCAGCAGCCTCACAGCACAGCTCATAGCAATTCATAACAAAACAACAATATATCAGAACAAAGAAAAGCATATCAGCCTCTCAGCAGCATAATAGTAGCATATCAGCACAACCTCTCAGAATAAATCAAAGCAAAGCATATCAGGCCATATCAAAACACCTCCCACTGCTGAGGCACCCAACTCCCCATGATACAATACATATCAATAGATCCCACTGAATTTCTCAGCCCTTTAATTTGGTAAGGACCCAAAACCACTCCACCACATGAGCCAAACCATAGAGCAAACAATCACTTCTCAAACAGTAGCCTCACAGCACAGATCAGTGCAATACATAACAGAAAACAATCTTACCTCTCAAACAACAGCATCACAACACCAACATCAGCACCAGAAAACAATCTTCACCTCAAACACTGTCTAATCCGTTGCAAATTCTCCACCACATCATGAACAGAGTATTGCAACTCACTAGCATTCGCTTTGATCCACAGGGCAACTCTAATCTTAATTAACTCACAGACTTCCTCCAAAAAATGATGTTTGCCATTGAATATACAGTCATTTCGTATATTCCAAATAGACCAAAAAACTGCAAATGGAATTGCATTCCAGATTTTATTCTCAAACTTACCCCATTTGATCCTTCTTCACCAATCCATTACACCTTTAGCATTAGCAGGTACCACCCATTGCATACCTCACCAATTCAGAATATTTGTCCAGACCCTCCAAGCGAACTGGCACTGTAATAAAACATGACAATTAGTTTCAACACCACTTATGCAAAAAAACACACTCTGCGCTAGCATCCTGACTGAGACAAGCCACCATTTGAAGAAAAACTCTTGTTTTAATCCTACCCTTCCAAACAAGCCAACCAAAAAATTTCACTTTTGGTGGGGAAATATTATTCCAGATCCACTTTGTAAACCCCATCCCTTGACCCACATCATTCCTACTATAAGCTGAATTAACAGTGTATACACCTGCGGATGAGGCACTCCAAACCAAAGAATCCACTCTATCTAATAAGATAGGCTCAAGAGAAGTAAGATATAATCTGAATCTTCCCACTTCATCCTCCTCCCCCAAGCCCTCAGACATCTCCTGAAATTAAAGGACCACCCAGCTGCTAAACTTCTCCTGTCAAACATTTGTTTAATAGTAACCTCTTTATCTGCTGATAGGTCATAAATTTTGGGAAATTCATCCTTTAAGCACCTATCAGATGCCCATGGATCCTCCCAAAAACTAACCTGCAACCCATTTCCCGCTGTAATTACAGAATTATTCATGAAAAAGCTCCACAGATTAGGGCTGCTATGTTCTAGATTAAGTATATCTCCCTAAATTTTTGAGCACTGGAGCCAAGAATGGTCTCCATCTCCCACCAAAGCTGCCATACTTACTAATCACAATATCTTTCCATAATGCCATATCTTCAGTACCATATCACCACCACCATTTAGCTAGAAGACACTCATTAAAATCCTTCAACCTTTTAATATCCAGCCCTCCCAAACTTTCTTCATTGTAACCTCCTCCCACTTTACCATATGAAGCTTCTTTTTAACTTCCGAACCCCCCCACAAGAATCTGGCTTGAATTTTATCAAGCTGCTTAGCCATACCAGCAGGTACTTTAAATAAGGAAATGTAATAAACTGGTAATGAGGATAGAACTGATTTTATTAGAGTTAACCTACCACCATAAGAAATCAACTTTCTCTTCCAAGAAGCAAGCTTAGATTTAAACTTATTGATCTAGGCAACCATATGCTCCTCCTCTTTAGGCTGGCACCAAGTGGCAGACCAAGATACATGAATGGCAACTTTTTCCTCTGACAATTTAATTTCTCAGCAAAATTAGCCAGAACCTCCTCCTGTACTCCAACCCCACAGACATGACTTTTGTGAAAATTTATCCTCAATCTAGACAACACTTCAAATCATCTCAGAATTCTTTTCACATTCAAAATTTCTTGCTCCTCAGCCTTACAAAACACTACTATATCATCTGCAAATTGCAAGTGCATGACATTAGTTTCCTTATGACCTATAACAGCTCCTTTAATCAACCCCCATGCTTTAGCCCTTTGGAATAACATATTCAACCCTTTAGCCACAATATTAAAGAGAAAATGTGACATTGGATCCCTTTGTCTGAGTCCTTTTTCAGGACTAAATTTAGCAGTGGGCAAGCCATTAATAAGAATTGAAACTCTAGAAGATTGTAAGCATTCCTTAGTCCACCAGATCCATTTATTCTATAGCGATTCTGGTTTTTTCCCTTCATCTGTTGTATTCCGAACTCGGGTTCCTTTGTTGGTTGTTGTTGTCTATATCTTCTTTCCATCCTTTGATTCCTTGTATTTGAGTTGTGGGATGTGTTAGGTAAGTTTGCAATAGGTTGGTTGTGAGTTGAAACAAAAGGTTGCTACCCAGGATTTGGCTTCTTCGCTCGAGTGAGGCTTTTTGCGCTCGTGCGAGCCTTGGGTTTTTG
The DNA here is from genome assembly GCA_030407325.1 of Camellia japonica. Lineage (NCBI taxonomy): Eukaryota > Viridiplantae > Streptophyta > Magnoliopsida > Ericales > Theaceae > Camellia > Camellia japonica. The sequence goes on along the minus strand of JAPPVO010000013.1, from coordinate 85,523,918 downwards.
CTTCTTCGCTCGAGCGAGTATTGTGGGTTTTCAGGTTTCTTTTTCAGACGCAGTTTCCGCTCGAGCAAGCTTTCTTGCGCTCGAGCGAGCCTTATGTCTGGTGTCTCTTCACTCGAGCGTGCGTCTGTGTCTCTTTTAGACCTGAAGGATGGCATTCTTCGCTCGAGCTAGCTTTCTTCCGCTCGAGCGAGCCCTGTGTTGTTTGTTCCGTCGCTCGAGCAAGAACTCTTGCACTCTAGCATGCGTCTGCGTTGGTTCAGACCTAAAGCTTCTCATTGTTTGCTCGAGCGGCGATTCTTGTGCTCGAGCGAGGTTCTTTTGTGTCTGGTCGCTTGAGCGACCAATCCTTCGCTCGAGCGAGACCTGTTTATATTAGTTCGCAGCAGCGGGATTTTTATCACTTTTTTACCTCCTTTTTCACTCCAAACCCTAAATCTGGCTGCCTCTCTCTCTAAACTCTCTTTCTCTCTCTCTCTCTCCAAATACACCTTGTTCTTGGGTTTCTCTACCCTAGTCTCTTTGTAAGAAAGCTAGAGCATTGCCTGGGCTATCTATTGATCCAAAAAAGTGTGGATTTGGAGCATCTCGAGTTTCTCCCTTCTTCTCCTTTGAGTTTCTCCATTTGAGGTAGGGATAAACTACTCATTTCTATGAGCTTTAACATAAATGTTGGTCATTTTGTATAAATGTTTGGATTTGGGAAGTTTTGATGAAGTTAGGGTTTGGGTGTTGATTTGTGAAAGAGGAATTTTCAATTTTCAACTCCATATGTGTATGTGGGTCTAAAAAATGGGGTTATTGGTGTATAATTGTTGAAATGGTGAGATTTGGACCTTTGGGTCAATGTTGTGGAATTTGGGAGAAAATGCCCTAGTTTGGAATTAAATAACTATTTTGTATAAATAGTGAATTCATTGTGGAAATATAAAATTGGTTTGGAAATTATGATATTGGGAAGAATTGTGTTTAAATGGTGTGGTTGGATTGAATAATCACCCACCTATGGAAAAGTTGATAAATTATTTGTTTGATAACTTTATTTATCTGTTTAGAAATATCTGTTTTGGGCTATCGGTGGAGGATAGCCATGATTGTTGTAGAGACTGCATGCTAATTAGGTAAATTGAAACTAATCAATTGGATTATGTCATTGAATATGACGGTTGGATTAAAACGTTGAATATGTGAATTGTTGGGCCATTGTATATGCCAACATATTAATACATTGTATATGTATCTTTGTATGGGAGGAGATAGAGGATGTACTCCATTGTGTGGGAGGAGATAGGGGATGGACTTCATTGATAACTAAGTTGGCCGAAATGTCCTGGGTGAAAGTCCCGAAATCTTATTTATCTATGGGTACCGGTTCCCTCGGACGTAGTTCTGTAAAATGGCAAGTGAATGGAAGTGCATGAATGATGTTTATGATTGAAGTGTTAATAATGTGAGTTGTAGTCTCATTTTAAATTGATTTGGATAAATAAAAGGAAATGGGTTGAAACGTGGATGTAAATGTTGATTGGCCATGGAAAGTGTATAAGTTGGTCTTATGTGTTAATCATTTATCGGATGCTAATATTTTAGTCAATTCTCATATTTTGTTTAGTATATCTCTACTGTGCTTTGGCTCACCCTACTTGGGACATCATTTTTCAGGAACAGGGGACATGCCGCCTCCAAGGTCTTAGCTTGGGAGGTTTTGGAGTTGAAGACTCTCTTTTGTTATTTTGTCTTGATTTATAAATGTAAATTCAAGCCGAGAGCTTTATATGTAAAAAGTTAAAACTCTTCTTTTGTGGTAACCAAGTGTTTACTTGGAAAGTTGTAAGCCCTTAGGGCATCTATTTTGTTGATTAACATGTACTACCCTTTGTATAGAACACTTTGATGAATGGAATATACTGTTTCCTTTATGATTATGGGTCTCATGGATGAATGTTTTTGTGTTGTAATTATGAGGGCGTGACATATTCTGAAAACCAAAGTTTGACATCATGGAAAAAAGGCACTCCCAGTTTACAGTGTCATAGGCTTTTTCAAAGTCTAGTTTTAGAATCACCCCCTTCTGTTTTTTCTTCTTTCACCAATCCACAACTTCATTTGCTATTAACACCCCATCCAATATGTTCCTTCCACCAATGAAAACCGATTGAGATTCTCCAACTATTTTGAGCAACACCTTTTTTAGCCTAGATGCAAGGACCTTAGAAAGAATCTTGTATAAAGAACCAATAAGGCTAATTGGTCTATAATCAGAAATACCATCCGGGCACACTTTCTTAGGAATCAGTGTTATAAAAGAGCTATTGATGCCTGTAGCCAAACACCCATTATCATAGAATTCCTCAAAGAACTTCAAGATATCCTTTTTAAACACCCTCCAGCATTTTTGAAAGCAAGATAAGTTAAAACCATCCGGACTCGGCGCCTTATTACCATCACTCTCCTTCGCAACTCTCCATATTTCCTCTTCTGACAATGGTGTAACTAACCCAGCGGAATCCATATCCTAACCAATGGATCTGAAAATACCTTCAAGCTTAGGTCTAGATATCCAATCTTTTGAGAATCTCCTTCTGAAGTGGTTAAGCACCTCCTGCTTAACCCTATCCTCATAAAGCTCCCCATCCACGTTAATTGAGTTTAACAAATTCTTGTTCTGCCTACTAGTAGCAACAATATGAAAAAAAAATCTTGTATTTTTGTCCCCGTTTAAACACCAGTTCACTCTGTACTTCTGTCTCCACATTCACTCCTCTCTCCTACTTAGTGACCATACCTCCTTACGAACCTTTCTTCTTCTATTAATTTCAACCTCTTCAAGACTTCTGGATTCAGCCACTAGGTCAATGGCATGAAGTTCCTCCTCTACTACTTTTAAGGTGAAAGTGACATTTCCAAAGACCTCCATACTCTACTTTTTCAACATTGATTGAAGCTCCTTAAGTTTATTCATTATGACAAAACCTGCCCAACTAGTAAATGTAGACTCCTCCCAAGATTTCTTTCCAATAGTTTCAAATTTAGGCTGGAGAGTCCAAGCATTTAGGAATCGAAATGGCCTTGGACTCCAATCCCTACCATCATCTTGCAATAATAGAGGGCAATGGTCTGATATCCTTCTTTCCAGCCCCCATAATTTTAAGTTAGTCCAACTCAACCATTCACTTGACATTAGTGCTCTATCTATCCTACTCCACCTTTCTCGTTCATTAGCATTACACCATGTGAATTGTCGTCCCATCATGGGTAAATCAATGAGCTCCAAATTTTCAATGAACTAATTAAATTCCTTTATCCCTTTATCTCTTCTTGAACACCCCCTTCTTTCCCCAATATTTCTTGTTTCATTGAAATCACCAATTAAACACCAGGGGCTGTGAAACATAAGTTTTAACCTACTTAAAACACTCCAAAATTTACCTCTCTCATTCACTTCGTTTGGTGCATGAACATTTACAATAACACAATTGAAATCTGGCAAAAGAGTACCTAAAAGTATAATACATTGCCTTGTACAATAGCACTGAGAAAGTTTAAACACGTATGACTTCCAAATGCACAACAGCCCCCCTGCCCTCCTTTCAGCATCGACAACCATACACTCCAACTCATCATCAGGCCATAGAGACTTGAGGAATAACGATGAAACATCAGATTTCTTTGTCTCCTAGAAGCAGGCAAAATCAATTTTCCTTTCCTTAATTAAAGACTTGACCTTCCTCCTCTTTTTGGCTTTACCCAGACCCCTAACATTCCATGATAAGAGCTTCATTAATCCACTTTACAACACACCATAAACCTCCAATTACTTAGCAAATCAGTTTGGCAAATTATTCACGACAAGACTTTCTGCATTCCTAGGTAATGTCCTTTCTTTATCATTGACTTCTATATCCTTTACTCTTTTAATCACTTCCTCTTCCTTTCCACCAAAACATAAACCTAGTGTTTTGCCCATACTAATTGTTGCTTCTGTCTCCTCTTGTATCGCCTTGTCAACACTAGAAAGCCTTCCATTAAGCCTCTACGTAGCTGTCGACCCAGGCATATCTTTACTTGAACCTCTACCAAATGACCCTGATCTTGCACTCATCCTAGCTTTTGCTCTGAACACAGCTCCTCTACTCCAGCTGCACATGACTGCTGCACCTTCTTTCCTCTCCCTGCTACCACCCTTTCCTTTTCGTTGGTTATCCACCAAATGCCGAATAGCTATATTACCTCCATTACTCCTAACTAGCTTTTTCCTCTATTTTACCTCTCCCATTTTCAAACCAGTGTTTCTTAGGATGAAAGTGGGTTGAATAGATGGTGAATCAACCCCGATGTCTTGGACCAAAGACATTGAATTATCCAAGCCTATTCTGATGGACTTACTTCTACTTTCAATAGGCCCATTTATTAACCCAACCAATTTAACTTTCAATTCTATTCCACCTTTATCAGGCCCATCTCCACTTAGGCTTCTCATGTACTTATTAATAGCTTCCTCATCTTCCTCACTGACTTCATTAATTAGTTGTTCAGCATTCAAAATCTGTTGGTTGATTCCTTCACATGCATTAATCACCATTCGACTTCCCAAGCCCACGCCCGCCATCTCTTCCACTACCGATGTACAACAATCAACAGGTAAAACTTGTACCACTTCTGTTACTTTGTGAGCCATCTCAGCCCTGGAAGATTTTAACCCTTCAGCACACGTGTTCATCTCGATGTGGACAGAATTTTCCACCATAGCAGCTTCCTTTTCTGGAAGCTTACCATGTCCATCATCCTGACCTTCCGACCCTAATACAATGCAAAGATCCTCCCTCCTCTAGACTGATAAACACTTACATGATTCACCAAGTGTTTTGGTTACCATGACATGCTCTTCGCAAACTCTAATTGGATAAACCATATCACTACACCTGATTTGAATAACGGTATTAATGGGATACATTGCACTTGTTTCAATCAAGATCCTCCCACAACTAAAATCCAGCTGATTTGATGTAGCCTCATCCATTCGTAATATATCTCCCAATAATCGACCTATATTCAGAAATGTATCATTGCTCCAGAGATGTAAAGGCACTCCAAAACAACTCAGCCACACTGCTCTGTTCTGGACTAAGCGTAGTCCCTTTCTCTACTCCGTGACTGACTCGCACCACTCTTTAATACATTCATCCAAGATTATCATCTGTGCCTTCATGTCTTCCACTGACATAAACGACACCACAATAGTCTTACCCCCCATTTTCTAACAACAATATCCTTAGAGCCAATCTGTAATACGAGGTTCCGAAATTCTGAGAACGCATCATAGCTTTTCAATGTGACAATGACACTATCATATAACCAACCATTACCAGCTTCCACCCCCACTATAACATGCCCTTTATTTCCTTTCCCGTTCCTCTGTCGTACTACCTTTGCGTATGACTGATGAGCCGCCATCTTCATACCTCCCCCAACATCATTTCTGACCATATAGTCTTTCGATTTACCTCTTGGATCAACCACATTAATATTCAACACTCCTCTTTTCTCAAAACCTCTTGCCTTCTCAAACTCTGCCCTCTTCACATAGAGCTCCTTGTCTTCGCACCATATACCATTAGTTTTCTGAATGGCTACCTCAACTACCATTGGACAATCAAATCGGACAAACCCAAACCTCGTTCTAGTGGATTTCCTAGTCTTACTTGGGATGAAAACATCCTTAACAATTCCAAACTTTGAAAATAAGGAGAATAACCCTTTAGGATTCATTGACCATGGAATGTTGTCTACGAAGATAGTAAAGATCCCCTTACCACTATTACGACTACCCTCCCTCCGATCAAGTCTTTGTTTCCTATACAGAACTGGCTGCCATCCTCCTGATCTTCCTGCTCCTGCTGCTGCGACACTCATCTCTCTTTTTACAAACTTGGCAATAGGGTTGGTTGTATACCAAGTAATTATTAAGTTAGAATTTTGGAAGTAACTCAAGGGAAGTGAGGAATGAAATATTTTATTAATGCCATTTTTTTTATGAAACATTATTTAAAAAAAGTCACTAATTATTAATTTTCAACGACAGTTTGAAATTTTTTTCACAAAATATGTCACTAATTATAAGTTTTAGCAACGGTTTAAAAAAATCATCACAAAAAATACTAATTTTTAATTTTTAGTAGCAGTTTGAAAATTTTGTCATAGAAAAACGTCTCTAATTGAAAGTTTAGCGACGATTTACAAAAATCGTAACGAAAAAAATGTTACTAATTGTCAATTTTTAATGACATATGCAAAAAATCGTTATAAAAAATTATTTTTAACGACGATTTAACTAGAACTTATTTTTAATAAGACTTGATGGGAATTAAAGTCTAATTTTTGGAACCTATTGATAGTTTACCTTTAAAAATTCTCTATTCTATCTTTTGGTGATTCTTATATACATTCTTAACTGACGGGTCAAAGAAAAAATTGAATCAGTTGATCATTTATTTTCTACTATGGAATTTGCTTAGTTGGTTATTTCTCTCATTTGTGGGACTTTTTTAAGTTGATAGTGTTGAAACAATCTTCTGTGTAAATAAAATAACTTGAAATAAATTCAAACAAAATAAATAAATAACATACCGGATTTATTTATCGGACCGAATTAAAATTAAGACCAAGTCGAGTGTGTGACACTCTGTCCTTAAGACAGATTCGCCCCGCTACGGTGCTTACGGTTAAGTGGCGTCTATCTCCCAGGATACAATGATCTTCAAAAACTTGTAGTAGCACTCCACACAAATTTTTACGGCGAACCAAACCTTGTGTTCTATACTCTCTTAATATTATTCTAAAACTAATAAATGAAGAATAAATGCAGTAAAAGAAATTAGGACAGCAAAACAAAAAGTTGCAGACTCAATTTCGGATTCCCAAAAACTGCTGGAATGATTTGTATTTATAGGCAATACTTCTGTCCGAATAGGTACCAAAAAAGGAATGAACAGATGCACTAAAAATTCAAATGTTTTGAAAAGTGTCCGTTGGTTAGTACAGGAACACACTTTCAAACAATTTTGAATAGTGATTCGTTGGAGAAACTATTGGACCAAGTCAATGGAACTGTAGGTACATTATTATTAAACTATTTCAAATATATATATATATATTAAACTAATTGAATATAGATATATATATTAAACAATTGAAATAGTTAAATAAATAAATGAAGAGGTACAAACTTTAGGAAACTTCTTAGGAACCTAAAATTTAAATTTAGAATTAAATTAAATTCCTACAATTACAAATTTTAGGAAACCACTTAGGAACCCAAAATTTGAATTTAGAATTAAATTAAATTCCCACAATAATTTTTATTGAAAAAATTCAAATGAATTTTATCTAAAAAAATTAATGTTAGACTCGAAACACGACGTCAACTTCCCATTCACTCATAAATGGTTTTGACGTTCTGTCTTCACCTCTTCGGACCCACTCCAAACAACGTTTGGGGCCCACTCAAAATTGGGCTAAAAAATATGCCTATATTAAACCATTTTTCCAATAATCCCTCACATGAATGGAATTTGACGGAGAGAAAATGCAACAACATGATCTAAATACAGAGAGTATAGAAATTAGAAATATTCTGTAAAGGATAGGTAGCTTTTGGCTTTGAACCTTCCCTTGTGAGACACTATCGGATTTACTAGCTAAACAGTGAACATGATGTCTTGAACTGTTCAGCCGTTTGTGTAAACCAAGACAATAGAACTCACATAGTATATCCCCAGACGCAGTTTAGTTCTCACTATTGTGTTCATTTTGGCCCTGAACAACCTGGCCTTTCATGAGTGCTCTAGAGAATTGTAGCCCTTCACAAATCTCATAGAACCGGCCCAATTCACACTCACATAGGTGATTCTTATGAAGAGTATCCTGCCATACTCCACTAGGTTTACCTAGATATAAAAATCATTAAAATTTTACTTAACCTCAAACGCTGCAGACATCACTATTTCATTAAAGAAATGGGTAGGAGTTAGACTCCCCAGTGATCCTTCTGAGTCATTCACAACTCGGTTGTCCCTTTGAACCTAGATCTTGGGATCTCCAGTCGACTAGGTTGGGTTGCCATTGTGGTAACTCTTATTTAATAGGCTTTAGTCACATTCCCCTCGATGAATTCTCAACTAACTCTCTTGCTAACCCTTTGGTTAGTGGATCCGCTATGTTGTCTTTAGACTTAACATATTCTATGGAAATAATTCCATTAGAGAGTAGTTGTCTCACGGTGTTATGTCGACGAGAATGTGTCGTGACTTGCCGTTATACATATGACTCTGTGCTCTACCTATAGCTGATTGACTATCGCAATGTATGCATATAGCAGGCACCGGTTTTGGCCAAATTGGAATATCTTCAAGGAAGTGGCGAAGCCATTCTGCCTCTTCCCCTGCTTTGTCTAAGGCTATAAATTCTGATTCCATAGTAGACCTAGCAATGCAAGTCTGTTTGGAAGATTTCCAAGATACAATCGCCCCACCAAGAGTAAAGACATACCCACTGGTGGACTTCGAGTCTCTAGTATCCGATATCCAATTTGCATCACAGTATCCTTCAAGTACTGCTGGATATCTAGTATAGTTAAGCCCAATGTTACGAGTAAATCGGAGATATCTAAGAACCATTATAATTACTTTCCAGTGTTCTACTCCTGGATTACTTGTATATCTACTTAATTTACTTACTGCATAAGCTATATCTGGGCGAGTGCAGTTCATCAAGTACATTAAGCTTCCAATAATTTGGGCATATTCTAATTGAGAAATACTTTCCTGTACATTCTTAGAAATATACAAATTAACATCTACAAGAGTTCTAGCAAGATGATCATCATCTTTGCTGAATTTGTCAAGTATTTTCTCAATGTAATGAGATTGTGACAAAGTATATCCTTCTGATGTTTTGGCAATTTTCATACCAAGTATTACATCAGCAATGCCCATGTCCTTCATGCCAAAATGTTTATTAACATTTTCTTGGTAGTTTTAATCATGTCATTATTACTACCAATGATGAGCATATCATCTACATAAAGACATACAATGACATAACCTTTATCTGTGTTTTTAATATAAACACATTTGTCACACTCATTAATTTTAAATCCATTTGACATCATTGCCTTGTCATATTTCTCATGCCATTGATTTGGCGCTTGTTTTAAACTATATAATGATTTAACCAATTTACACACTTTCTTTTCTTTCCCTGGAACAGAAAACCCTTCTGGTTGTTCCATGTAAATTTCTTCATTTAACTCACCATTTAAGAAAACGGTTTTAACATCCATTTGATGAATTTCTAGATTGTATAGAGATGCAATGGCAATTAGCATTCTAATGGATGTTATTCTAGTAACCGGTGAGTATGTGTCAAAGTAATCTAGACCTTTTTTTTGTCTAAAACCTTTGACTACAAGTCTTGCCTTGTATTTGTCTATTGATCCATCCGCTTTCAATTTTCTTTTGAAAATCCACTTGTACCCAAGAGGTTTACAACCTGGTGGCAAATCCACCAATTCCCAAGTGTGATTTTGCAAGATGGATTCAACTTCACTGTTGACAGCTTCTTTCCATAAAGGAGCTTCAGGACTGAACATAGCATCTTTAAAAGTTAAAGGCTCATTTTCTAACAAATATGTTAGAAAATCTGGACCAAAAGATTTTGAGGTTCTAGCACGTTTACTACGCCTAAGTTCCTCTTCCTCATTTTGATCTAACTCTTGTTCTTGATCATGTTCTTGATCCTGACTAGTAATAGCATCAAAAGATCTTTTATTAGTACTAGTCTCTTGTCCAGTCTTCTTTGGAAATACATGTTCAAAGAATGACGCATTCCGAGAATAGATGCATTTAATAGTATTTACATGCATTTCGTTATGTTCTGATTTATGAATCAAAAACTGATATGCACTACTATTCTTAGCATAACCAATGAAAATGCAATCAATGGTCTTAGGACCTATCTTAGTCTTTTTAGGACTAGGAATAGCCACTTTAGCCAAACACCCCCACACTTTTAAGTATTTGTAGGATGGTACTCTTCCATGCCACAATTCGTAAGGTGTTTGATTCACTTTCTTTCGGGGTACTTTATTAAGTATATAATTAGCAGAAAGTATTGCTTCCCCCCACAAGTTCTGAGGTAATCCAGAACTGATTAACATGGCATTCATCATTTCTTTTAAAGTCCTATTTTTCTTTTCGACAATTCCATTTTGCTGAGGTGATGAGTAAGGAGCAGTGGTTTGATGAATTATTTCATGTTCTTTACAAAATTCACCAAAAGGTTATTCATATTCACTACCTCTATCACTTCTAAGTTTCTTGATTTTCTTACCAAGTTGATTTTCAACTTCATTCTTATATTGAATGAAAGTTTCCAAAGCTTCATCCTTGGTTCGAATTAAATAAACATAACCATATCTAGTATAGTCATCTATAAAAGTGATAAAATATTTTTTCCCACCTCTAGTTTGAATTGATTTAAAATCACAAATGTCACTATGAATTAATTCAAGTGGTTCTGTACTTCTTTCAATTGAATGAAAAGGAGTTTTAGATAATTTTGCCTCAACACAAATTTCACATTTATGATTTGAATCAATGTCAAATTTAGGTAAACATTCCATATTAATTAATCTACGCAAAGATCCATAATTAACATGTCCTAGTCTACTATGCCATAAATTTGAAGACTCAAGCAAGTAAGGAGAAGATGTAGTATTATTAATAACTGAGGGTACAATGGTCATTACATTTAACTTGAAAAGGCCATCAGACATGTAACATTTTCTACATACATCCCGTTCTTAGTAAGTACAAATTTATCACTCTCAAATACTAGCCTAAACCCATTCTTACTCAACAAAGATCCAGAAACGAGATTCTTGCGAATGTCCGGTACATGCAGCACGTTGTTGAGAGTGAGTTTCTTTCCTGATGTCATCTTGAGTACAATCTTTCCTTGTCCTTCAACTTTGGAAGTTAAAGAGTTGCCCATAAAAGTTTGTTCACCATTGTCCACTGAAGAATAAGATGTGAACATCTTTTTGTCGGCACAAATATGGCGAGTAGCACCAGTGTCCACCCACCATTCTTTAGGATTTCCGACAAGATTTGCCTCGGAAACAACTGCAGAAAGATTGATGTCATCTACACCATTGGAAATCTTGTTCACTTCAGTCATATGGGCTTAAGCAGGCTTCTTGCTTGTTCTTCTTTTGCTTTTGCCTTTGCTACGGCAATCTTTGGCCCGATGTCCCTCTTTGTCACAGATGTAACATTTGCCATTAAACTTGTACTTTTTATTATCCCCCCCTTTAGAGCCTTGTGATGAACTTTCTCCAAAAGACTTTCGTTTCTTGGTTTTTGAAGTATGTTCCACCACATTTGCCTTAGACTCCGTAGGATGCTTACCAGCCTGCTTTTCAGAATTGCGGTTGTCCTCCTCAATTCTCAAATGCACAATTAATTCGTCCATAGAAATTTCTTTGCGCTTGTGTTTGAGGTAGTTCTTGAATTCCTTCCAGCCTTTTGGTAATTTTTCAATTAAGGCTGCAACTTGGAAGGATTCACTGAGAGACATGCCTTCTACGTGAATATCATGCAGAATGAGTTGGAAATCTTGAGCTTGGCTGATCACAATTTTTGAATCAACCATTACAAAATCCAAGAATCTGCCAACCACAAATTTCTTTGAGCCGGCATCTTCCGTTTTGTACTTTTTCTCCAACGATTCCCAAAGTTCCTTTGCTGTCTTGATTGGCCTATAGACGTTGTATAATGTGTTGTCAAGTCCGTTCAAGATGTAGTTCCAGCAAAGGAAATCGGCATGTTTCCAAGCATCAACCGCAGCAACCACTTGCCGGTCGGTTTCATCCTCTTTCAGGATAGGAGCATCTTCACGGAGGAAACGAGTCAGGTTCAGAGTTGTAAGATAAAATAACATTTTCTGTTGCCATCTTTTAAAGTCAGTTCCTGAGAACTTCTCTGGCTTCTCTCCATGATTTATTGGTACTGTCATCACAGGAGAGGGGTTGGTGCAATCGCAGCCACCACAGTAGTACTTGTTTGGGCATTAGTTTCAGTAGCCATCAATTCTAATATATAAAACAAAATTATAATTAGAATTTACACTACACAGAAAATTAAACCAAATTCACAGCATTAAATTATGTAAAAATAAAAGAAACAAGAATGTAACTTTTATTTTCCAATTAATTTGAAAATAAAATAAAATTTTATTTAAACAAATTAATTCCACACAGAAAATAAAAGAAATAAAAACTATAACTTTTATTTTTCAATTAATTTGGAAATAAAATAAAATTTTATTTAACCAAAATAATTCCACACAGAAAATTAAATTCTGTAAAATAAAAGAAATAAGAATATAACTTTTATTTTTCAATTAATTTGGAAATAAAATAAAATTTTATTTAACCAAATTAATTCCACACAAGAAATAAATTCTGTAAAATAAAAGAAATAAGAAAATAACTTTTATTTTTCAATTAATTTGGAAATAAAATAAAATTTTATTTAACCAAATTAATTTCACACAGAAAATTAATTTCAGTAACACTTCAATAATTAAAATACTGAAAACAAAATTTTAATTAATGAAAACTCAGAAAATAATTTCTAAAAAACCAAAATTAATTTCCTGACAAAATTTCACAAAAATATATTCTGAATTGTTAATGACACCAGTATCGTACTACTAGTTGTCAAAGAAAAAAGATAGTATATTACTACTATCTGTCAAATAGCATATAATCACTATTTGTTTTTCCAACCAGAATATTATTTTGTAAATTCACAGAAAATAATTTTCTTAAAAAGAAAAAAGAGAAAAAGAAACAAACGAAAAAATTCTGTAAATAGAATAAATTCGAGTCTGTCTTAAGATTGTTGGAACAATCTTCTGTGTAAATAAAATAACTTGAAATAAATTCAAACAAAATAAATAAATAACACACCGGATTTATTTATCGAACCGAATTAAAATTAAGACCAAATCGAATGTGTGATATTCTGTCCTTAAGACAGATTCGCCCCGCTACGGTGCTTACGGTTGAGTGGCGTCTATCTCCAAGGATACAATGATCTTCAAAAACTTGTAGTAGCACTCCACACAAATTTTTACGGCGAACCAAACCTTGTGTTCTATACTCTCTTAATATTATTCTAAAACTAATAAATGAAGAATAAATGCAGTAAAAGAAATTAGGACAGCGAAACAAAAAGTTGCAGACTCAATTTCGGGTTCCCAAAAACTACTAGAATGATTTGTATTTATAGGCAATACTTCTGTCCGAACAGGTACCAAAAAAGAAATGAACAGATGCACTAAAAATTCAAATGTTTTGAAAAGTGTCCGTTGGTTAGTACAGGAACACGCTTTCAAACAATTTTGAATAGTGACCCGTTGGAGAAACTATTGGACCAAGTCAACGGAACTGTAGGTACATTATTATTAAACTATTTCAAATATATATATATATTAAACTAATTGAATATAGATATATATATATTAAACAATTGAAATAGTTAAATAAATAAATGAAGAGGTACAAACTTTAGGAAACTTCTTAGGAACCTAAAATTTAAATTTAGAATTAAATTAAATTCCCACAATTACAAATTTTAGGAAACCACTTAGGAACCCAAAATTTAAATTTAGAATTAAATTAAATTCCCACAATAATTTTTATTGAAAAAATTCAAATGAATTTTATCTAAAAAAATTAATGTTAGACTCGAAACATGACGTCAACTTCCCATTCACTCATAAATGGTTTTGACGTTCTGTCTTCACCTCTTCGGACTCACTCCAAACAACATTTGGGGCCCACTCAAAATTGGGCTAAAAAATATGCCTATATTAAAACATTTTTCCAACAGATAGGGTTGGATTTGTTGAGTGTAATTTCAGTTGTTTGTTTACCCCTGTTGTTGGGTTAATAGAATATAGTTATTGATAGTGAATTTATAAGTCACGTTAATGTAAATCTCAGGATAATTATAATATTCTATCTCACTGATTGACACATTTTTTTTTTTTAAAAAAAAATGTATAAGTTTAATAATATCTCATTGTTACTTATTACAGGAGAAATTTTTTTTAATATTGTGATTAATGCGTGCCGCCTTTAAGATGAATTTTTGGATCCGCCACGAGCGGTCATGATCCCTCTCCTCTTCTTCCTCTTTGCCCACATCACTTTATGCATTTATGTTGTATTTGAATTATGACTTTAGACAGTGATTTAAAAACAAAAAGAAAAATAAAAAAAATTAATTTATATTTCATTCATATTTGCCTCATATTTTTTCTTTATCTTTTTAAGTTTCTATCTAAATTTATAATCTAAACACAGTCTTAAAAAACTTTTTTTATGTGGATAGAAGAATAGACTAACCAATATATGGGAAATTCTACCCTATTATGAATTTTTGTGGTGTATGTTATGTAGTTTTATAGTAAATGTTATGTAATTTGTTTGTAAAATTACGATAATTTGTGATTTAAAAATGAAATTACACATTTTTGTGATAATGTTACACATTTTTTTTATTTAAATATTTTCTAATAAAAAAATATTGTGGCCTAACTTAATTGATCACCATAACTCTCTTAAGGGCTTAATTCCAAGGTGAGGTCATAGGTTCAATTCTTTCTAAGGGATGGCCGAATTAGGAGGCGAGCATTTGGTATTTTGTAAATGTGGGAAAGTTAACTCCAATAAGTATTAATCAAATAACTAATAACTGATTTTCATCGATCAAAAAATAAAAATCACAAAAATCACAAAAATATATATAATACACAACTTTTGAAGAATGTGTATATAACATTAGCCAGATCGAAATGATTACTAACCATTGACTGAAGAAGCCATATGTAAGGTCAAATGATTATTTCATAAATTTTAGAAGCGGCCAAGTTGCAATGACTCAGAGTTATGAAAATTATGACAATAACTCAAATTTATTTATTTAGATCAAGAAAATGGCACAAATAAAAAATTACATATACGGTTGAGTTATTGTTAAGATAATCAGTTTGTTATTTTGTATCGTCATTTTAGTATTCACATTTTTTTGAATTTTATATTAAATTAATTATTTATCTATATATATAGAAACTCACAATGAATCAAGAAAATTAGTGAACAATCCATTCAAATGTTCAAAAGATTTTGCATTTCAATAAAATTTGGATAAAAATTTAGGTTCCGTTTGGTAACACTTACATTTTTAGTTTTCTGTTTATATTTACAAAAATTTTAAAAACTCAAATAAAAACTTGTTTGGTAAAATTTTTTATTTATAAATCAGTGGTCTCAGTTTATGAATTTGGCCAAAAAATGAAAACACAAAAAATGTGTTTCCATTTTGAATTTTCAGTTTTTTTTTTTTTAACCACCCAACATTAGCCACCACCCGTCACCATTTTCTACCACCGTCTTCCGCCACCACCACCCACCCCCCACCCCTTATCACTACCTGCCACCACCACTCACCACCCATCTGCCAACACCACCCACCAGCCACCACCCACCTGTCACCCACTCGCCACCACCACCCACCCTCGCCACCACCCGCCACTACAATCCACCGCCCGCCATCACCACCCGCCACCTACCTGCCACCACCACTCACCACCCACCTGCCACCACCAGCTACGGACTTGGAGCTTTCTGGGAGCTACACACTAGAACCATGGACGTAATGAAGTCCGAACAAAGGACCCGATCCTGAGGACGGCGAGTGGAGATAAATTCACTCTTCGGTTAAACTAGCCTATACCTGAGTCGAGGTGGCACGATCTAGGGGGTCCTTGAGACACGGCAATATTTGCAACAGGGCATTCTCTAGAACTACCCTAGACCCTTCTGTGGTAGGGCATCCTTTGGGACTACCCCTGACCCCTTGGGAAGATTGGAGATCATTGGTTAGGTGTGGCTAAGAAGAAGGTTTGCCGAAAGGTTGATATCCTCTTCAAGGTTTTCCTTATCCTCGGAGAGGTCACCTCATTGGACAAGGTAGTTAGAAGGAATATTCCCCATATGCCTTACACATGGGTTCCATCCTACATCATGAGGTGCCTATAAATAGCACCTACCCATAACTTTACAAGGGATGGATTTTTTAGAGATAATTCTTGGGAGAGAACTAATTTTCCTTCTCCATTATCTACCTTGAGAGTGAAAGTGGGAGATTCATGGGAGAGCCTTGCCATTATTCTCTCTCTAACTACTTTGCATTTTTCTTCACCCAATCTCTTATTTCCATCTTCTCTTTACTATTTTGTTTCTAGTTGCAACCGTTGAAGAATCTAAGCCTCTCATCATTTCTAAAGAATTCGAGTTTTCTTCAAAGATCTTCGAATTTTCCGACAACATTCTTGAACCCTCTCATACAGTTTTGAGATCTTTGAATTTTCTGACAAAATTCTTGAACCCTCTATACACCATTGATGGTATTTATTAAACGCCACAAACTTCCCTCGTTAAGAGAAAAACATTGCATTAAGTTTTTTGTCATTTTTTTCTAGTTGTAGCAGCATATTTCCTATAGTTTTGAGCTGTTTGGCAGAAAAAAAGCGTGTGGTTCTCAAATTATTGTTCAATTGCTCCAGTTAAAACCGCCACCAAATGGAAAGGTCATGTAGCCCTACGTATTCCGCAATAATTCGAGTTACGGTGAAAACTTAATAGTAAATTTTGCTTCGAAAATAATGAATGAGGTGTAAATATAACATTAGTGTGTTGTTTTTATCAACAAAAATGAAATACTTTATCGATAAAATCAAACATACAATTACATATGAAAATACATCAATAAAGAGAAAAGGAGTGCAAAAAGCATCATAGTAAACCATCACAATCCCAACTATAAGTTGTCACCACGAGGCATATCCAATCATCTGCTAGCACAACTACAAAAAATTAATGAGAAACCAACATAAAGCAGCAAAAAAAACGAAACAACCAAAATATAAAATTAGTGTATTCATTTCTAGAATAAATCTTGATTATATATTTTATTTTTGAATGAAATTCTAAACAATTTTTATTTTTATTTTTATTTTTATTTATTTATTTATTTATTTTTAGTATGTAACACAATTGATATGATATATTCCATAACCATAAACTAAGACTATACCCATACTTCCACATCTCTTTATAAAATTATAGACATAATTCTTCTAACCATTAATCATTCTTTCACCATTTAAGCAGGAACGTTACCAAAGAACAATAATATTACCACATCAAAAACATATTGTCAAAAGCAAACATAGTAATTGAAAAATCTAAAAACTTTCGAGATATTAATTTGTATTTATGTTTCAATTTTTAAACTATAAATAATAATCCCAATCAAACAATCAAAAACAAACTGACACGACGATTTAACGTGAAAAAATCACAATTGAAGTGCCTCCAATTGTGATGAAAAAACACGGGTCAAAGTCACAAAATAATCCACTAAGAAGACAAAAAAGGAATTACATAAGTGTACTCTTAATTATCTAGCGAATCCACGCCTGAATTGAACTGACCCCGACGTGCCTCTTCCACCACCGTCTTCACCTTCGGAATTGTATTTCCCAACATTAAATACACAACACTAATGTCGAATCTACGACGATGAGCCACTCTGGAATCCATCAAAGTTTCAGTCCCAAATTTCCTAAAATCCGTCGAAAAACAACTTTCTCTTTTGTGAATAAAAGAAAACAAACAAATCCCTTGATGATGTTGATATAAAGTTCAGAGATCAATTGATCACTTTTAAATCATCAAGAAAATACTCATAAAATACCCTCCAATATAAAACACTTTATTTTTTCTTCCTCACTGAAAATTTGGAGGGCACAAACCCTAAAACGAGCAAACAACGCACTTTATTGTAAACTGGATCGCGAAAACCGTTAGAGCGCATATTTCACCGCTTGAGTGGTGTGACTAAAGGTGGCACAAAACATATAGGTTGACCGCTCGAGTGTAATTTTTAGCGCTCAAGCGGTAAAACTTTCTTTCCAGCGGTTCAAACGCTCTGCAAAAATATTAGATAATTCTTTTCTTCGCTCGAGTGCACAAATGACCGCTGGAGTGGTCAAACAATTTCGACTGTATTTTTGCTTTTTTTTTTTGTGCCCCTCGACCCTGCCTGGGCGCTACCCCCTCGACCCCCGCGAGTTGACCGGGCAGCTCGATCCCGTACATAGTCAACGAAGTGGCAAACATGAAATGATACAAGAACACAAATTCCAATTCATAAGCACAATTCAAGTTAGATTCGCACCTAAACACTCATAGTCTCACTGAAACAAAAGAGCAAATAAAACTACAACTGAAGTTTTGTCAAACGGAATTGCCAATTACAAAAACCTAACATTAATATATACAAAAGCAAGAATGACAACATGTTTTTTTTTCTTTTATTAGTAAATTACAAAATTTTATTGATATAAACCAAATGTGAATTGCACAACAATAAAAAAGTAAAAATAAATTAAAATACATCAATAAAGGAAATTGATCACTAGAGATCTTACATAAGGAGAAACTTATTACATATCACCACGTCAAATCAAATTACCAAAAAAAATTACAGATAAATAAACAAAGATTACACAAACATTATGACAAAGGAAACGAGAGACAATCTTAATCAAAAGCAAGAAGCTGAGTGAAAAGAGGGAAGTTGTTTAGGTACATTCGTAGGTAGGAGAAAGTTTTTTGTTACAAATCCTATGAACAGCCTTGATTGAAGCAAGGGGATCGTCTTTGTTGCCCAAAATATTTGCTTTAACGGCATCGCAAAGGCAAACAGCAGCCTCAAGTTCAACTACGTCTTTAATGAGACTGCAGCATTGATCTTTTAGTGTATTATTAGCCACTTCAGTTTCAAGCAATTCGCTGAGCAATTGGTTACATACACCAAAATTTTTGATATTATCGGACCAGCTGAACTCGACTGCACTTACAAAGGTGGTTAGGAAGAAAAAGTTGAGGAATAGGAAAATAAGTGATGATGCATTGCCCTTTGAACCCATCTCTTAAAAATCCTAATAAATCTTTTCTAAGGTATGGTAGTAAGTAGCAACTAGCAGTTCCAGATGGGAGAGCAGGGTATTTGTTATGATGGAGAGAGTTGGAGTGAGCAGTGGGTTTTTATAGGGTGGAAATGGGTTAGTTACTTCAATTGATTTGGACAAAAAATAATAAACAAATTTCATGGACCCATGTGAGCCGTTGGGATTTTAGCTGGAAGATCAGGAACAGGATTTGGGGAAATTATTTAATAATGCCGGAATATCATGTAACTATATTTTAAGTCAATCACCAATTATTTAGTTTCCATATTGTTCTTCATCTCCAACATAAATCGTGGACCTCCACCCCTCTCTATCAATCAAAATCTTATGGAGTACCACGTATCCATACTCCGAGAATACTGAATAATCACCCCCAAGATTTGACAAAATTTTGGAAGGATTTACGTGCCTAATAGATGGATTTATTATCCAATAGATCTTGTGAGAATTAATGGAATTTTTCATCAAATACTATTAAAAAATATTACTAATTGTTAATTTTCAGAGATGTTTGAAAAATTTTGTCACAAAAAATGTCACTAATCATCAGTTTAGCGACAATTTAAAAAAATCATCATAATAAAACGTTACTAAGTTTCAACCTTTAGCGACAATTTCAAAAATTCGTTATAGAAAGCGTCACTAATTGTAAGTTTTAAAGACAATTTATAAAAATCGTGATAAAAAAATTCACTAATTATCAATTTTTAACGACATATACAAACAATGATCACAAAAATTATTTTTAACTATAATTTTACTAAAACTTATTTTTAATAAGAATTGATAAAAATTAAATCCAACTATTAAAATATATTGATAATTGATACAAATTTTTGGTTGATTATGTATATGGTGGAGAATGTAAACACTAGAAATCATATTAAAATTAGACTAAACTTACTTATTTCGTAATTTGTTAAATTGGTCGTACACACCCTTAAAGGACACAATCACGCTCTCCAATATATATGCCTCTATCTTTTGTCAAATTTTTTTTATTCCCTCCGTTTCAAAATAATAATCTCTTTTAAGGAATTTAATTTTTTTGATAATATAATTATTGTACTTAAAAAAAATTAATTTTCTAAAATTACCCTTTGATAGTACATTTTTTTTTAAGAAATATCAATGTCATAATTGTATTTTTTATATTGTTAATAAATTTAAAAGAATGGCAAAATAAAAAATTTATATTATATTTATATTTGATTTTTGAAAAAAGACTAATATTTTAAAACAATAAAAAATAAAATAAAAGAGTAATATTTTGAGACAAAAGGAGTATAAGATTGTTATAGCGACCCGGTCTTTTCCCATTTGGTTGTTGTACCCGGACTCATGTTCCGGATATTTGGTTGTACTATATTGTAGTTGTTGTCCTTTAATTCCTTCTTTTTGAGTTATAGGATGTCGTTGAGCAGGTTTGTTTCAGGTTGGTTGGGTTTAGACACCAAGGGTTGCTGTCCAGAATTTTGGACCTTCGCTCGAGCGAGGAGTTGGTCGCTCGAGCGAGCTGTTGTTTTTGTTCTTCGCTCGAGCCAGGGTTTGGTCGCTCGAGCGAGAGTCTGCGTCTGGGCTTAGGACCTGAGAGATGTGTTTCTTGGCTCGAGCGAGCATTTCTTCGCTCGAGCGAGCGAGGTCTTTGTTTTTGGTCCTTCGCTCGAGCCAAGGGTTCTTCGCTCGAGCGAGGATTGCGTCTAGTAGTTAGACCTGAGAGCAGTGGTTTTTGGCTCAAGCGAGCTGTCTTCGCTCGAGCGAGCTGGTTTGTTCTTCGCTCGAGCGAGGCTTTTCTTGGCTTGAGCGAACGTTTTATGTGTCTGGTCGCTCGAGCGACCAGGTCTTCGCTCGAGCGAGCCTATCAGGTTTAAATACGCAGCAGCGTGTTTCAGATCAGTTTTCAGCCCCTTTCAGATTCTAAAACCCTAGCTACGAGTTCTCTCTCTCCCTACTCACCTTCTCTCTTAGGATTGATCTATTTAGAGTGCGTTTCTACCTTAGTTCCTTCATTAAAAAGGTAGAGTGAGTCGAGGGCTTTCATTTAATCTGAAAAGTTGTTGGTTCGGAGCACTTTGGATTTTGGGCATCATCTTCATCTTCTTCTTTTTGAGTTATTTCTTCGAGGTAGGGATTTCCTACTCCAATGTATACGTTTTGTTCTAAGTTCTGGTATTTTAATATGTTGGGGGTATTTTAGTAATTTTGGGAAAAAACCCTAGTTGTTGTATTAAATTGAATTGTAAGTTTAATTTAAGGAAACTTGGGAATAATGGTTGAATTCACGAAATATGAGGAATTATTGATTAAAAGGGGTAGTTGGTTAATTTAAATCATATGCCTATTGAATTGTTGATTTAGTTATTTTCTGTTTAGAGATAACTGTTTTGGGCTATCGGTGGAGGATAGTCATGATTGTTGTAGACATTGCATGTGGATTAGGGATAACTGAAACTAATCACATTGGTTAAGTCATTAATGTTGATTGTTGAATTAATACAGACATTACGTGTATTGATTGTGAGATGTATATTTATGTGTTTACATACATGTATTAGTTGAGCATTGCATATGCATATTGTATGGGAGGAGATAGGGGATGTACTCCACGGTTAGGGGAAGATAGGAGATGGACCTCTTAACCGGATTTTGTTTGGGAGGAGATAGGGGATGGACTCCATTAGCATCACTATTATGTGTGCTTATTGATATTGAAGTGTATTTGCATGTTATTGATACAACACTAAAATGTGTATCATATTGGAAGTATGGAAGTGTTTGATATGAGCCTGTGACTCATTTGTTTCGTTGATATTGGAAGTACGTGAATATGATTTATAGTTCACTGTTGTAGTTGGACCAGGTTCTGAGCCATGTTGATAATAATGAACAGTTGAATAGATAATGGAAAGTGTAAGAGACATTTTGTGTTAACCATCTATTAAATGCTATCGCTTTATTCAATGCTTATATTTGGTTTAGTATGTCTCTACTGGGCTGTGGCTCACCCTATATGGGAACATTATTTTCAGGTTCAAGTGGTTCACTACCTCCAAGGGCTTAGCTTGTGAGGATTTGGACTCGAAGACATGTTTTACTTAGTTGTTTTAGTTGAATTATATGTCAACATTCAAGCCTAGGGCTTTATTTGTATTTGAGTTAGAACTCATTTAATTGTGTCCAAGTGTTGGCTTGGCAAGATGTAAGCCCGTAGGGCATTTATTATGATGTTTTCATTTCGTAATACTCTGATGATTGAGATAATGCAATGTTTTCTTTTAATAATGCAAGTCATTGTTATATGTATAATGGGTTATTTTTGAGGGCGTTACAACTTGGTATCAGAGCGTACCGGGTTTGAATACTTTGGGTACGTGGGAAGTGATTAGTATCACAATGGGTTCGTCTCGTTTGATAGAGACTTAGTGTAGTGTTATATGCTTGCATGATAACATGTTTATGTGATTATATGGGTATGGAATGTAGTTTCTAGGATGTTGATTGGACCCTTGAGTTGCTAGTAGTCTTGTTGGAAAGGCAATTGATCACTGCTGCTTCCAACCGGAACTATGGTAACGCTTTGGGACCATTATCATCCAGGAATGAAATTCGTAGGTGCTTATGTGATTATGTGCTTACGTGGAATGAATTATTGTTGTCCAATGCATTAGGACGCGAGTGTTTAGCTTCGGCACATTTATTAATGTGCTAACGTCTTTGTTTCTTGTATTAGGATGTCAGGACGAGGACGAGGACGCGGTAGGCGTGGTAGGCCGGGTAGGCAAGAGGTGCCTGTGCCAGAGGAGATTCCGGCAGTACAGGAGGGAGTAGGCCAGGCCAATGTGGCCGAGCCGGTAGGCCAGCAGGCTATGGGCGCTTTAGCCCGAGAGATAGCAGGGGCATTCAGGGAGTCAGTAGGCATTCTTCGAGCTGAGAATCAGGCTCAGGTCCATGTTGCTGATGCAGGACCTTCTTTTCTGAAGAGGGAGTTCTTCCGGTCTAATCCGGACGAATTTTTAGGTGATCCTAAAGAGCCGCTTAAAGCAGATGAATGGCTCGAACAGACAACGAAAACGTTTGAGATGCTTGGCATCGAGGATGAGGGGTTGAAGGTGACCTTGGCATCATTCCAGCTGAAGGGGGATGCGGGCCAGTGGTGGAAGTTCACCAAAGGTCGTATAGGAGGTACATGGGAGGCTTTTGTGAATGCTTTCCAGGAGCGGTTTTTATCTTCAGCAGTTAGGGAGAAGTTGAGAGAGCAGTTCTGCCAGCTTAAGCAGAACAGTTTATCGGTGGCCGAGTTTGAGGCCTCATTTACTAGTTTGTCCAGGTTTGCACCTGAGTTAGTGGCGTCTGAGGAACGCCGTTGCATTGAGTTTGAGAAGAAGTTGAGGCGTGGCCTCAAGTTGAGAGTTGTTGGGTCTATGATTCGGGATTATGGGCGTCTGGTTGATGCTGCAGCCCATACGGAGATCATGATGCAGGAAGAGGAGGAAGGACAGAAAGGCTCCAAGAGGAGTCAGGATGGCCAGGGTGATGGCAAGAGGCAGAGAGGTTTTACTCCTCAGCAGACTCAGGGTAGCTTTTCTAGATCTACTTTTCCAGTATCGAGTGCTAGTTCTAGAAAAGGCAGCCAGGGAGACATTACCTGTTTCAAGTGTGGTCAGTTGGGCCACAAGTCTCCAGTTTGTCCTCAGAGGGGAGGAGGTCAGAGAGTAGCATCTTCTTCGGCTCGATCTCAGAGCCAGAGTCAGGGTAGAGGCCAGCCGCTCTCGGGTTATCAGTGTGGTCAGCCAGGGCACATGAAGAGGTATTGCCCGCAGTTGGGTGGCACATCTGGTGCATCTGGTTTGAGGCAGACTCAGGGTCAGCAGCCAGCTCAGTCGGGTCAGGCCTCGAGGGCCAATCAGGGGGCTTCTTCGTCCCAGTCTGTGCAGCAGTCTTATGCTCCTAGGGGTGAGCAGGTTGATCAGGGACCTTCTGGGCGCGTGTATGCTGTTACCGCGCAGGACCTAGTACCGGCTCCATCGGTGGTGAGAGGTACCTTCTTGTTTTGCAACTCGGTTGCTAATGTTTTGATTGATACGGGTGCATCTCATTCCTTTGTGTCTGCTGCATTTGCATCTGTTTTGGAGTTGGAGTTAGCTCAGTTAGCGTCTCCTATTTGTGTAGTGTCACCTCTTGGGGGTGAATTGATCTTGAAACAAGGTGTTAGGGGTTGTGATATAGAAGTCGATGATCATAGAATCCCTTTTTCCTTTGTAGTTATGCCTATGAAAGGCTTCGATGTTATTTTGGGTATGGACTGGTTATCGTCATACCGGGCAGTTATTGATTGCTATCGCCAGAGGGTCACTTGTTGTACCGTGGGCGGAGAGTGTTTTCATTTTTTGGGGGACCGGGTTGGTAGTGTCTTACCACCGGGGTATGTTTCACGAGGGCGGAGTGAGCTTAGTGGTCTACTTGCTAATCTTTCGATTAGTGAGGTGGATGAGACCCAGATTGTGTTGCCCAGGGTAGTTTGTGAGTACTCGGACGTCTTTCCCGAGGATCTTGTTGGGTTGCCACCGCATCGAGAGATTGAGTTCTCTATTGACCTAGTGCCCGACACGGCGCCAATTTCTATGGCACCTTATCGTTTTGCCCCAGCCGAGTTAGTTGAGTTGAAGATTCAGCTCCAGGAGTTGCTAGATAAGGGCTATATCCGTCCTAGTGTTTCGCCGTGGGGAGCACCGGCCCTCTTTGTTAAAAAGAAAGGTGGTGCTTTGAGACTATGTATAGATTACCGGAAATTGAATCGGGCTACGGTTAAGAACAAGTACCCTATGCCTCGTATAGATGATCTGTTCGACTAGTTGAAGGGTTCCCGTTGTTTCTCTAAGATAGATTTGAGATCGGGTTACCACCAGTTGAGGGTCAGGGAGGAGGATATTCCGAAGACGGCATTCCGTACACGGTATGGCCACTATGAGTTTCTGGTGATGCCATTTGGGCTCACCAATGCACCGGCAGTGTTTATGGATTTGATGAACCGGATCTTCCGGGAATTCTTAGATCGTTTTGTAGTTGTCTTCGTGGACGACATTCTGATTTATTCACCTTCGGAGGAGGAGCATGAGGAACACCTGAGAGTGGTGCTTGAGTTACTTAGAGCCCATAAGCTTTATGCTAAGTTTGGGAAGTGTGAGTTCTGGCTAGAAGAGGTGAAATTCTTAGGACATGTGGTTTCGGGGGACGGGGTGTTTGTTGATACATCCAAGACAGAGGCAGTGCAAGATTGGGCACAGCCTAAGAGTGTGTTTGAGATCCGCAGTTTTCTGGGATTAGCTGGGTATTATCGCCGTTTTGTGAAGGATTTCTCCAGGTTAGCTTCACCTTTGACTAGATTGACTCGGAAGGGAGTCAAATTTGTATGGAGTGAGATTGTGAAAAGTCGTTTCAGGAGTTGAAAGTTAGACTGACCACCGCTCCAGTCTTGATTATTCCGGAGAGAGGGTTGGGTTATGCAGTCTATTGTGACGCCTCACGAGAGGGTCTGGGTTGTGTGTTGATGCAAGAGGGGAAAGTGGTTGCCTATGGTTCACGTCAGTTGAAAATTCATGAGAAGAATTACCCTACGCGCGATTTAGAGTTAGCAGCTGTGATATTTGCCTTGAAGATTTGGAGGCATTATCTTTATGGTGAGAAGTTCGAGGTATTCTCGGATCATAAGAGTCTGAAATATCTGTTTACACAGAAAGACTTGAATTTGAGGCAGAGGAGGTGGATGGAGTTCATTGAAGATTATGACTTTGAGTTGCACTATCATCCGGGGAAGGCCAATGTGGTGGCCGACGCCCTTAGCAGGAAACCTGTTGGTGACATAGCTAGTATAGCCATCCGGGAATGGGAGATGTTGGGTGCACTTAGAGAGTATGATTTGCTTCTGGGCGAATCCGTTGAGGCTGTGGCCTTGTTTTCTGTTGTTGCGTAGCCTACACTTGTGACTCGAGTGTTAGAGGCTCAGGAGGGTGACCTTGAGGTAGAATCTCTTCGAGAGAAGATCTCCAGTGGGAAGGTTGAGAAGGGTTTGACGGTGTATCCCGACCTGAGTGTGAGATACCGAGACCGTCTGTTTGTGCCGGAGTCTTGCCGAGAGGAGGTACTCCGAGAGTTTCATCATTCACGCCTTGCGGTGCATCCGGGAGGCACTAAGATGTATCGGGATTTGGGTCGCCAGTTTTGGTGGCGGGGTATGAAAAGAGATGTGGCAGCGTTCGTGTCTAGGTGCCTTACTTGTCAGCAAGTGAAGGCCGAACATCAGAGGCCAGCGGGTTTGTTGCAACCCTTGCCTATTGCCGAGTGGAAGTGGGAGCATGTCACTCTGGACTTCGTTGTAGGTCTTCCGAGGACTCAGCGGGGTAGTGATGCTATTTGGGTGGTTGTAGACCGGTTGACTAAGTCGGCGCACTTCATTCCTATGCACGTGAGAGATTCGGTAGACCATCTTGCCGACTTGTACATTCGGGACATAGTGAGGTTACACGGGGTCCCAGTGACGATCGTCTCAGACAGAGATCCTCGTTTCACTGCCAGGTTGTGGCAGAGTCTGCAGAGTGCTTTAGGCACTAAGTTGACCTTTAGCACGGCTTATCATCCTCAGACTGACGGGCAGTCCGAGCGTACTATTCAGATCCTTGAGGATATGCTTCGGGGTTGTGTTCTTGACTTTAGCGGGTCATGGGAGAGGCACTTGCCATTAGTGGAGTTTGCCTACAACAACAGTTTCCAGTCTAGTATTGGTATGGCACCATTTGAGGCCTTGTATGACCGACCGTGTAGGTCTCCCGTTTGTTGGGCCGAGGTGGGTGATGCACCTCTTTTGGGTCCGGAGCTGGTGAGGGAAACGACGGAGAAAGTTGAGCTTATCCGTAAGAGACTTGTTACAGCCCAGAGTCGTCAGAAATCTTATGCCGACCGTAGGAGGAGACCTTTACTGTTTGAGGTGGGTGATCATGTCTTTCTGAAGATATCACCTAGACGGGGATTGATGAGGTTTGGGAAGAGCGGGAAGTTGTCCCCTCGGTTCATAGGTCCTTTTGAGATTCTTGAGAGGATTGGCGAGGCTGCTTATCGTTTAGCTTTGCCACCGCAGTTGTCCGGAGTACATGACGTGTTTCATGTGAGTATGCTTCGGAAGTATGAGCCAGATCCATCACATGTGTTGGATTGGACTGATTTAGTGGTTGAGGAGGATGTCTCGTATGAGGAGAGACCGATTCGAGTCTTGGATAGGCGGGATCAAGTTTTGCGAGGCAAGACCATCCCTTTGGTGAAGGTTTTGTGGAAGCATCACGGAGTAGAGGAGGCCACTTGGGAACGTGAGTTGGAAGTCCGGGAGAAATATCCGGACTTGTTTGTTGATTTGTAATCTTGTATTTCGATTTTATAATATTGTTGAACTTGAGAACTTTATATATGTCTTAAGTTGGAAAACATTGAGAATGTTTTGGTTAATGGGAGTATCTTGAAACTTGCTTCATTATGGAAGTTTAGTGTAACATTGCATATGTTGATTTCATTGTTGAATGTATTGTATATATCATGAAATTGAATATGATATGGAAATTGTTAACGTTGAAAGGAATAATGCATAATATTGATGCAGGTTGAAATATATGTTGTTTTATATATTGTGAGATGCCTCTTGATAAGAGATGAAGTGACCAGTATTGGGTCAAGTTGTTTATTATTGTTATAATAATATCATTGGGAATTGAGAAGAAAAAAAAAAACTGATTTTCGAAAACTTATGCTTAATTTCAGGGACGAAATTCTTTTAAGGAGGGGAGGTTATAGCGACCCCGGTCTTTTCCCATTTGGTTGTTGTACCCGGACTCATGTTCCGGATATTTGGTTGTACTATATTGTAGTTGTTGTCCTTTAATTCCTTCTTTTTGAGTTATAGGATGTCGTTGAGCAGGTTTGTTTCAGGTTGGTTGGGTTTAGACACCAAGGGTTGCTGTCCAGAATTTTGGACCTTCGCTCGAGCGAGGAGTTGGTCGCTCGAGCGAGCTGTTGTTTTTGTTCTTCGCTCGAGCCAGGGTTTGGTCGCTCGAGCGAGAGTCTGCGTCTGGGCTTAGGACCTGAGAGATGTGTTTCTTGGCTCGAGCGAGCATTTCTTCGCTCGAGCGAGCGAGGTCTTTGTTTTTGGTCCTTCGCTCGAGCCAAGGGTTCTTCGCTCGAGCGAGGATTGCGTCTAGTAGTTAGACCTGAGAGCAGTGGTTTTTGGCTCGAGCGAGCTGTCTTCGCTCGAGCGAGCTGGTTTGTTCTTCGCTCGAGCGAGGCTTTTCTTGGCTCGAGCGAACGTTTTATGTGTCTGGTCGCTCGAGCGACCAGGTCTTCGCTCGAGCGAGCCTATCAGGTTTAAATACGCAGCAGCGTGTTTCAGATCAGTTTTTCAGCCCCTTTCAGATTCTAAAACCCTAGCTACGAGTTCTCTCTCTCCCTACTCACCTTCTCTCTTAGGATTGATCTATTTAGAGTGCGTTTCTACCCTAGTTCCTTCATTAAAAAGGTAGAGTGAGTCGAGGGCTTTCATTTAATCTGAAAAGTTGTTGGTTCGGAGCACTTTGGATTTTGGGCATCATCTTCATCTTCTTCTTTTTGAGTTATTTCTTCGAGGTAGGGATTTCCTACTCCAATGTATACGTTTTGTTCTAAGTTCTGGTATTTTAATATGTTGGGGGTATTTAGTAATTTTGGGAAAAAACCCTAGTTGTTGTATTAAATTGAATTGTAAGTTTAATTTAAGGAAACTTGGGAATAATGGTTGAATTCACGAAATATGAGGAATTATTGATTAAAAGGGGTAGTTGGTTAATTTAAATCATATGCCTATTGAATTGTTGATTTAGTTATTTTCTGTTTAGAGATAACTGTTTTGGGCTATCGGTGGAGGATAGTCATGATTGTTGTAGACATTGCATGTGGATTAGGGATAACTGAAACTAATCACATTGGTTAAGTCATTAATGTTGACTGTTGAATTAATACAGACATTACGTGTATTGATTGTGAGATGTATATGTTATGTGTTTACATACATGTATTAGTTGAGCATTGCATATGCATATTGTATGGGAGGAGATAGGGGATGTACTCCACGGTTAGGGGAAGATAGGGGATGGACCTCTTAACCGGATTTTTGTTTGGGAGGAGATAGGGGATGGACTCCATTAGCATCACTATTATGTGTGCTTATTGATATTGAAGTGTATTTGCATGTTATTGATACAACACTAAAATGTGTATCATATTGGAAGTATGGAAGTGTTTGATATGAGCCTGTGACTCATTTGTTTCGTTGATATTGGAAGTACGTGAATATGATTTATAGTTCACTGTTGTAGTTGGGCCAGGTTCTGAGCCATGTTGATAATAATGGACAGTTGAATAGATAATGGAAAGTGTAAGAGACATTTTGTGTTAACCATCTATTAAATGCTATTGCTTTATTCAATGCTTATATTTGGTTTAGTATGTCTCTACTGGGCTGTGGCTCACCCTATATGGGAACATTATTTTCAGGTTCAGGTGGTTCACTACCTCCAAGGGCTTAGCTTATGAGGATTTGGACTCGAAGACATGTTTTACTTAGTTGTTTTAGTTGAATTATATGTCAACATTCAAGCCTAGGGCTTTATTTGTATTTGAGTTAGAACTCATTTAATTGTGTCCAAGTGTTGGCTTGGCAAGATGTAAGCCCGTAGGGCATTTATTATGATGTTTTCATTTCGTAATACTCTGATGATTGAGATAATACAATGTTTTCTTTTAATAATGCAAGTCATTATTATATGTATAATGGGTTATTTTTGAGGGCGTTACAATTGTTGATCTGCATCACTTAACTCAGCCCATAATCTCCAAACCAAAGGGCAATGAAGAAATAAATGGTTCTCTGTTTCATCAGCTTCATTACAAAATAGGCGCAACAGATCTGTGTTTGTATGAATCACAACCACACAGTTGTCTTCACTTTATTCTTCCACACTCCATCCAAAACATTGGACCTGAATGGGTGCAAAACATTGGTTCTTCTTTATTGATGTGTGTAAAAGTGATGTTATGTACATGTTTTTTTTATTAATAAAGTTTTATTTTTGTTGATAAATTTTTTTTTTTAAAAAAAGTCTCTAAAATATATAAATTAAAGTCTATTTATTTTCTAAACTATTGGTTGAATCTATTAAGTTCCTAAAATATTTAATTTAAACCTATTTAGTCCCTAAAAAAATTATAAAAATAAAATATAAACGCCTAAGTATTATGAATTAATAAAAGACCCTACCTAGTTAAGATTTTATTTCGAATTTTATTTTTAAAAAGTGTTTTATTTTGCTATATGTTTAAATTAATATCAGACTCTATTTTTTCAGTCTTGCCAATGAAATTATACAAGTATTAGATATACTGAAAAAGTATAATTAGATAATTTAAATAATAACACTTCGTTACTAGTAATAATAAAACAAAATAATACATTAATTAAGTTATAAAAAGAACTTAGTGAAAAATTTAAAGACAATCAATTGAAAATTATAAATAAAATCCGGCACATAATAGTAGATAAAGGTAACAGATAGTCATTGTAGAAGATAAGTAAAAAAAATATTATATTACTCTTATAAAGAAAATTAATTGATGCACACTTTTCAAAGAAAGAATAAAAAGTTAAGGTATTTTTAAAATAAAACTTTACCTAAATAGAGTCTTTTATTAATTTATAACATTTATGAGTTTATATTTTTTTTATAATCATTTCAGGGACTAAATATATTTGAATTAAATATCTTAAGGAGTTAATAGATTCAATTAATAATTTAAAAACTAAATAAACTTTGATTTATATACTTTGAAACTTAGTAGACTCAATCCAGAACCAAAATTTAGGGATAGAAAGTCTAATAAACCCTTAAAACAACACAACTCATACCACGCCAGTGATCACTGCTAAGCATTTCCCTTAAAAATTAGAAGATCACAATTAACAAACACCATGTGTAGCGATTTTGTATAAATTACTTTATATTGTATGGAAGTGGCAATAGATTGTCAACTTAATTAGTCGCAGGGAATCTTGTTTATGAAACCAAAACTCAACACCTGCAATGCTAGTGGGGTCAATTAAATGGAATTGAAAAAAAGTATAATAATATACCCCAAAATTTAAAAAAAAAAAAAAAATCATATACAACGAGATGTGATTATAGGAAATCTCATTATTATTGTTTTTGACAACACAACATACCACGACTCCTACCACATCATCCGTTAGGCGGCCAAATAAATCATGATTGGTATTAAGCATTTCACTTTAATAATTTCAGAATAACTAAATATTATTATGGTTGTCTGGAAGACAAAACAAAATAATAATTTCAAAATGAAATTGATCGACTTTAATTTTTCTTATTTTATTATTGGGAATGGCTTTCCTTTAGTGCTATTATCTTCTATATATTTTTATATTTTATTTTTTGAGTTTTATCTCAGGTTTATATGGATAATCTGAATTATTCATTTTGTAAGTCCAATAATAAAGATTAATTGTTTAAAAAATCAATTTTATTGAATATTACTAAACGTGTGAACAAGTTACATTTTATTTTTTAAAATTGACTGCAACTATAAGTTTAAACTTAAACCATCTATTTTATAAAATAAATTGTCATTTGTTCTTGATTCATTGATATTTGATGAAATTAATGATTTTTTGCACAAACAATTTTTATTATGAGATTTATGAAATAAACAGTTAAATTATCGTTTTACGTTCAGGATGAGAGTACAAAATAAAATATGAAGTGATATGGATGATATTAGTATAGAGATAAGCTCTTCCTGTCAAGTACAATGAAGTATCATGATTCATCAATTATATTATACATCATAATGACAAATAAAATTTTTAAAGTGAGAGATAGATAACCAATTAAATAGACTCACTAAGTGGCAATAATGGAACTTTTGATCTCTTGGTATAAGAATTTTGGTCAACATATTGCTCTTGGTTTAAAGGCACCTATATATATATATATATTAATGGGAAAGTACATTATTTAATATATTACACATCTGATAATAAGTTTTTTAATGAAATATATTGGAGTACAAAATAAATTCTAAAAGGGATAAAGAGAACTTCAAAGTGAGAATATGAGTCTCCATAGATAGAGAAAAACAAACCTCTACCTAAGGAGGAGAAAACCTCCATGAAAGAAAGAAATCTCTACATAGAGAGATATTATTGTAACATAACGTATAAAAAATAAATAAATAAATGAAAGATCACCACCAAGCAAACAATACCAATCACATTCACAATCCGTTCATCGTCGCATCCGTTCATCTGTTCATCGTCGCATCTAATAGGTCCTATGATAATTTATGACGTTTTTCATCAAACACTATTAAAAAACGTCACTAATTATTAATTTTTAGTGACAGTTTGAAAAGTTTGTCACAAAAATGTGACTAATTATATGTTTTAGCAACAGTTTTAAAAAATTGTTATAAAAAGTCACTAATTTCCATTTTTTAGCTACAGTTTACAAAATTCGTCACAGAAAAACGTCACTAATTTTAAGTTTTAGCAACAGTTTATAAAAATCGTGACAAAAAAAAAGTCACAAATTGTCAATTTTTAGCGATATATACAAAAAATCATTACAAAAAAAATATATTTGTAGCTATGATTTTACTAAGACTTATTTTCAATAGGACTTCATGGGAATTAAGTCAAACTATTAAAACCTATTAATAGTTTATGTTAGATCCCTACTTGTTGCCAATTCCACGAACAAGCTTGGTTTAATCGAATTGTAATTTTTCCTTGGTTTTTGGTCTCCCGCTTAAGCGGGGAAAGCTGCGCTCGAGTGGAGTTTTCACACTCTCAGTAATTTGACTTGTCTGCAAAAATACTAGGAGGTGTGTTTTTATGCTCGAGCGTAAGTTCCAGCGCTCGAGCGTGGACCCTAGTTTGAAACACGCGTTTTAGTGACACCGCTCGAGTGGTCATTTCTGCGTTCGAGCGGTGATCGTGGATTTGTTTGTTATAAATCTGCGTTTCCATCAAATTTTAGGGTACAGCTTCCAGATATTCTTTTTGGTGTTCTAGGGTTTTCTACTAGTTTTCCTTTGATTTCTTTGTGAGTTTATTCATGGATTAAGAGAGTTAAATCAAAGGGTTGTCGGTTTGATTTTATCAAGACAAGAGTTTTGTTCTTCGGTGGATTCTGGAGATTCAAACGTGGAGTATTTGAAGGAGTTCGAAGTTGTGCGTGGTCGTTGACTCGACATGGGTGTTGTGGATTCAACATCAGGCAGATACATTCCTCGACGAAAAAGGTGGTGAAAGAGATACAGATTGTTGAAGACAAATTGACAAAGTTTTGGTAATTTGTTTGATAATTTTGTATTATTTCTTTCTTTCATAGTGGATTGATTAGAGGCGTTTCGCCCGTGGTTTTTTAATCACAATTGGAGGTGCTCTAATTGTGATTTTTCCACGTAAAAATCGGTTGTGTCGATTTACAGTGTTTGAAGCAACAATCTAAATCACTATCGTACATGCTAGATGATTTAGATTGTTAGTTTTAATTGTTAGGGAATTATTGAAATTAATTTTGGTCCAAATCACGAATCACTTAGGTTTTTCAATTGGTATCAGAGCAGGTCATCCTTTGTTTTTATCAAAACTATAGAAGTGTGATTTTGTGTGATTTGTGATATGGATTCAATTCATGAAGGTAACTCAACCCATAGACCTCCATTACTTGATGGTACAAACTATTCTTATTGAAAAGCTCGTATGAGAGCGTTTTTAAAATTTATTGATGAAAAAGTTTGGCATTATGTGATCTATGGGTGGAGTGAACCGGTTGTCACCATTGATGGTGTTTATATTCCGAAACCACTCAATAGATGGGACACAATCGATTATCAAAACTCGAGTTGAAATAGTAAAGCTCTCAATTCCCTCGTTTGCTTTGTCACACCAGAAAAGTTTCGTCGTATTTGCACATGTGAGGTAACAAAAAAGGCTTGGGACATTCTTGAAACTATTCATGAGGGCACTATTACTATTAAAAGATCAAAACTTCAACGTCTCACCTCCTCTTTTGAAACTCTCTTTAATGCGTGATGATGACATGTTTGATAATTTTTATGCTAAACTTACTGACATCATGAATTCTTGTTTCACACTCGATGAAAAAATCCCTAAATCAAAGGTTGTTAGAAAAATTTTAAGGTCATTACTCCAGAGATTTCAATCAAAAGTGACAGCCATTAAAAAAGTTCAAAATATTGAGAACCTTAAGCTTGATCAATCGGTTGGAAGTGACAATAAATTGTCAACTTAATTAGTCGCAAGAAATCTTGTTTATGAAACCAAAACTCAACACGTGCAATACTAGTGGGGTCAATTAAATGGTATAGAAAAAATTATAATAATATACCCCAAATTTTTTAAAAAAATAAAAAAATCATATACAACGGGATGTGATTATAGGAAATCTCATTATTATTGCTTTTGACAATACAACATGCCACGACTCCTACCACATCATCCGTTAGGCGGCAAAATAAATCATGATTGGTATTAAGCATTTCACTTTAATAATTTCAGAATAACTAAATATTATTATGGTTGTCTGGAAGACCAAACAAAATAATAATTTCAAAATGAGATTGATTGACTTTAATTTTTCTTCTGGTATTATTGGGAATGGCTTTCCTCTAGTGCTATTATCTTCTATATATTTTTATATTTTATCTTTTGAGTTTTATCTCAGGTTTATATGGATAATCTGAATTATTCATTTTGTAAATCTAATAATAAAGATTAATTGTTTAAAAAATCAATTTTATTGAGTATTACTAAACACGTGAACAAATTACATTTTATTTTTTAAAATTGACTGCAACTATAAGTTTAAACTTAAACCATCTATTTTATAAAATAAATTGTCATTTGTTCTTGATTCATTGATATTTGATGAAATTAATGATTTTTTGCACAAACAATTTTTATTATGAAATTTATGAAATAAACAGTTAAATTATCGTTTTACGTTCAGGATGAGGAGTACAAAATAAAATATGAAGTGATATGGATGATATTAGTATAGAGATAAGCTATTTATGTCAAGTACAATGAAGTATCATGATTCATCAATTATATCACTACAAAAAATTTGACTTTTTACGACAGTAAAATGCTGTCGCAAATACTCGAAATGCCGTCTTAAAAGGTTTTTTGCGGCGGTAGATGACTTTTAGCGATGGCAAGTGGGGGGTCGCAACAAAGGGGGTTGCGAAAAGGTTTTAGCAACGGCACGTTGCCGTCGCCTTTTTTTTTGCGACGGCAAACTTGCCTTTTTGTGACAGAATTTTGCCGTCGCCATTAATATGAAAAAATTTGAGATTTTTTGAGACGACACTATGTTGCCTTTGCAACGGCAAAAATGTCGTCGCTAAAGAATTTTTATTGCGACGGGATATCTGCCGTTGCTAAAAAATATTTGAGACAGCACGATATGCCGTCGCTAAAAGATTATTTGCGACAACAAAGAATACCGTCGCAAAAGGCTTTTGTCTCAACTCCGCCAATATCATTTGCCACGGCAATGTGGTGTCGTCTCAAAAAAAAAAAAACTGCAATAAACAAATTAAAAATATGAAAATTACCTGTATTAAATGAAAAATAATTGAAAAAGAAACCAATAATTACATAATAATATAAAAATTTCAGTATAAAAATAACAATTCATCCATAATAAAAATATTCTTGCATTCATTCATTACAACACATTAGCAAAATTATCCCACTACATAATATTGCATAATACATATACAATGTTTAAATACATAATGTTGTTCACAATTCAAAATAACGTAAATCAAAAACAAAAGTTTCCCTCATGATTTTTCCGTGGGTAACAAAAACAAAAGTAAATCGCAATCTTCACACGTCTGTATTCCACAAGAAGCAAACTGTTACTCAAGAAATATCTGAAAATAAAAAATAAAAATAATTAATGACAATATAATTATGTGTTAATATTTTAATTACAAAAAAACATAAAAAATTAACTACTGTATAATTACAAAGATAATTAAGTAAATAATTTTGACTAGACGGAAATCCAACTCTTACTCCCAAACCGGGAACCCGATTGGAGTCTCGTCTTCTCCCACAAGTCTCTCATGCCTAGGCGGTCATGTGTGCCAAGTTTCATGCTAAATCGACGCCGTTTGGTGATTTTGGAGCGTCAACACCTCCAATTCAAATTTCTTAATAAACTAGTTTGCCTAGACCGAAATCCGGCTCTAACTCCCAAACCGGGAACCCGATTGGAGTCCCGTCTTCTCCCAGAAGTCTCTCGTGCCTAAACGGTCGTGTGTGCCAAGTTTCGTACTAAACCGACGCCATTTGGAGATTTTGGGGCGTCAACACCTCCAATTCAAATTTCTCAATAAACTAGTTTGCCTAGACCGAAATCCGACTCTAACTCCCAAACTGGGAACCCGATTGGATTCCCGTCTTCTCCCACAAGTCTCTCGTGCCTAGGCAGTCGTGTGTGCCAAGTTTTGTGCTAATCCGACGCCGTTTGGAGATTTTGGGGCGTCAACACCTCTAATTCAAATTTCTTAATGAACTAGTTTGCCTAGAGTGAAAACCGGCTCTAACTCCCGAACCGGGAACCCGATTGGAGTCCCGTCTTCTCCCACAAGTCTCTAGTGCCTAGACGGTCATCTGTGCCAAGTTTCGTGCCAAACCGACGCCGTTTGGTGATTTTGGGGTGTCAACACCTCGAATTCAAGTTTTTTAAGGAACTAGTTTGCCTAGAGTGATATCCGACTCTAACTCCCAAACCGGGAACCCAATTGGAGTCCCGTCTCTCCCACAAGTCTCTCGTGCCTAGGCGGTCATGTGTACCAAGTTTCGTGCTAAACCGACGCGGTTTGGTGATTTTGGGGCGTTAACACCTCCAATTCAAGTTTCTTGAGGAACTAGTTTGCGTATAGTGAAATCCGGCTCTAACTCCCAAACCGGGAACCCAATTGGAGTCCCGTCTTCTCCTACAAGTCTCACGTGCCTAGACGGTCGTGTGTGTCAAGTTTCATGCTAAACCGACCCCGTTTGGGGATTTTGGGGCCTCAATACCTCGAATTCAAGTTTCTTAAGGAACTAGTTTACCTAGAGTGATATCCAACTCTAACTCCCAAACTGGGAACCCAATTGGAGTCCCATCTCTCCCACAAGTCTCTCGTGCCTAGGCGGTCGTGTGTGCCAAGTTTCGTGCTAAACCGACGCCGTTTGGTGATTTTGGGGCGTTAACACCTCCAATTCAAGTTTCTTGAGGAACTAGTTTGCGTATAGTGAAATCCGGCTCTAACTCCCAAACCGGGAACCCAATTGGAGTCCCGTCTTCTCCCACATGTCTCTTGTGCCTAGGTGGTCGTGTGTGCCAAGTTTCGTGCTAAACCGACGCCGTTTGGTGATTTTGGGGCATCAACACCTCCAATTCAAGTTTCTTAAGGAGCTAGTTTGCCTATAGTGAAATCCGGCTCTAACTCCCAAACCGGGAACCCGATTGGAGTCCCGTGTTCTCCCACAAGTCTCTCGTGTCTAGGCGGTCGTGTGTGCCAAGTTTCGTGCTAATCCGACCCCGTTTGGTGATTTTGGTGCGTCAACACCTTGAATTCAAATTTCTTAAGGAAATAGTTTGAATCATGAGCCGAATGCCTCTATAATTGTTGCAATTTTGGATATCTCATTTTTCTCCACTCATCATGTATTTTCCTAGTCGTTAGAATCTTATTAACGAACTTTGTTAACCAAGACACCCCTCCTTACCTAAGCATTTTCAAGCCTCAATAAGGATACAGTTTGATCCTAATGCTTACCTAATTTCATCTTCTTTTGTGCAAGTTACAACTCAAACTCTCTTTGTCAACAATAAAACCTATATTCTCTAGTCCCATCAAAGCTATCATATTCCTCTACTCTTAGATTTTCTAAATGATTTTTATTTAACAGTTCTAAAAATATTTTTTTCACCTTTCCTTAACCTCCTCATCCTTGACTAACACCTTCAAATCCTCACTTTTATATACTTAACCTGATTAAGTGTCTTATTTCATTTCTCTCAATTTAGGAAATTTATAAATATTATTTTCTCCATCTTTACTATCTAATCTAGAATAAAGATTGGTGTAGGCTTTTAGCTTAGCATCCCTAATTATCCTTTTAACCTCCTGTAGACACCCCATTTTTGACCGTCCTCAAGACTTGGACGTCACCGTTTGAACATTCGGTGATTATCCATGTTTGTGTTCGTTTGGAGTTCCCGGAGGTCTCGGCTGCGCACCTTGCCTCAGGATCTCCGAACTCGACCGTTTTGTGTCTGGTTTTGCACCAAACACTTGTGTTTTTGTCTTGAAGGGCAGGGAATGGCTTGTTAGCCATCCCCACACACCACCGGCCCTTCCCTACCATCACCGGCCACATACGTGTACCGCCGGCACTGTTTTGCTAAAATATTTGGCCGGTCGGCACTATATGCTGTCGACCGGCACTTTTTTGTGCCGGTGATCCCTTTGGCTGGCCGGCGTGCACCCTTTGCACCCCTGAGGCATGGTGCATGCCAGCTGTGCCAGCTGGAATGCACCATCACTCATCCCCGTGCAGGGGAGTGACCCCTTTGCACCTTTGAACCCCCAAACCTTCTAGAAGGTTGACCCTTTTGCTCAAGCTTCTTGGAGAAGCTTGGACAGCTGTCTTAGCTTCTCCAAGAAGCCAAGACCCCTTTGCACCCTTTGCCCCTTTGGTTATAGCTTCTTGGAGAAGCTTTGTGTTGTTTTTTTTGCCTATATAAACACCACCTCTCTCCCTTTGAGAGAGGTTGGCCATTTTGATCAAAAAACTAGAGCTTCTATATCTATATATCTGCCATATCTCTCTCTCTCTCTCTCTATATTTTCCCTCTCTCTCCTCTTGTGTGTGTGTTTTTAGGCCTAAAAGTGTGGTTTTACCTTACTTTTGCACCAATACACACACCATTACACCCTAGCTCGAGATTGGGAGGCTTGGAGGGTTATTTGTTGAGTTTTTGGACTAGTTTTGATCAATAGAGGAGGGCTGCACCACCTGTTCTTCAAGTGTTCTTCAAGGGTGAGCACTTTACTTTAGATTCTCCATTCTTGCAACAAGTTTTTACCTATCTTGCTTTGTGTTTTGAGCTTTGTGTATAACTGAAAAGAGTCTTAGATTTTCTTGCTTTTGAACTTTCAATAAGGTCATTTTGTGGTTTGAGTGCAAACTCACCCTTTTAGGCCTTATTTTGGCCTATTTGGTGTCTTTACTTTGAGCTTTATTTGCCTTGTTGTTTTGGGTCCTTTCACCACTGAAAACCAGTGGGTTTTTAGTGGTAAAAAAGGTGGTTTGAAGTCTTGTATAGGGGAGGGACACCCCTCTCCCCTTTGTCCCTCTTTTGCCTTCGCCTTTGGCTTAAAAGGGAACATGCATGCTTGCTTGTTTTTGGCACCATTTCAGAGCTTTTTTGGGTGTTTTGGATCATATTTCATCTCTATCCAAAAGTGATTTTGTGGTTCTTAGTATGCTTTTTATACTTGCTTAGTAATCCTCCATTTTTCCTAGAAATATGTCATATGTTTAGCCTTGCATATCTTCATGTTTTGGCTTAGCTTCTTGAAGTCTTTG
Source organism: Camellia japonica (assembly GCA_030407325.1). NCBI lineage: Eukaryota > Viridiplantae > Streptophyta > Magnoliopsida > Ericales > Theaceae > Camellia > Camellia japonica. Next base: position 85,483,981 of record JAPPVO010000013.1, on the reverse strand, counting down.
GTCATGATTTGTCATGTTTAAGGGCTGTGAGCCACTGATTTTGCCATGTTTGGTATCCTTGATGTGGTTGCTTTGTGTTTTGGCTTGTAAGCCTTAAGCATATTGGCCTCTAACATGCTTAGCTTGGACCATCCTCGTGATTTGGCATCATTTAGGATCATATTTCAGTCCATAAATCATGTTTATATATTTGCATACGTGACCTATTTCATGCTTTAAGGATGTGCTCCTTTAGGCCTAGGAATATGCCTTATGCACACTTGTATGTTTAGGGTATTTTGGGGCTGCCATATCAAAGTGTGTGTGTGTATTTTTGCATGCTAAGGATCTGTTTTTGGTGGCCTAATACATGCTATGAATGGTCATGTTAGTGGTAGTGAAAAGCCCCTTGTTTATGCCTTGGTTTTGGGACTATTTGCTTGCATGTTTGCATGAGAATTGGTCCATCATTTTGGGCACTTTTGCCACTGTTTTGGGGAGGTTTGAGGTCTGTCCCATTAGGGTTTAAGTCTACTATTGTTTGCTTGAAACATGTTTGTTGCATACTTGATTAGCAAAGCCTTGTTATATGCTAGTTCTTTTACAAGAATTGTCCATGTTTGCATTATACTTTGCATCTTGCATGCCTAGTATTGCACACTTGCCATAACATGTTGCATTGCATTTGGTATGTTTTGCACTTCATGTCATATTGCATCATTTGAGCCATGTTGTGTATATGCATTCCATGTCTTGGTTTGGGCTGTCAAACCAAGTATAAGGGTTGAGAGAAGTTCACACTACAAGTGGTGCAACTTGTCTCAACTCTTGGTCACCAAGGCCTTTGATCTAGGCATGATAAGGTTTTGGTCTCATTTGTGTGTTGCATGCATATTGACATTGAAATGCAATCTTGGTTTCTTAGGCTATCATGCACCAAGGTGCATAATTGATAGCCCAAGAACCAAGGGTCATGCTTCCTTGAGTCCCAAGCATGATAGGAAGCATTAGCCATGCTTACATATGCTCAAAACTCCATGTCATGCACTGTCTGTCTGCTGTTGCTGTCAAAACTGTCATCTGCAGGAATTTTATGCCGGCCGGCAGTTTAGAGTGCCAACCGGCACTATATGGATGGCCGATAATCTTCCCAGAAGCCGATGGAAATTTTGGGTAGCCGGTGGGCATGTCCTCCAGCCGGTGGTGTACAGCAGCATGCAAGGAAGGTATTCTGGGACTTTGGAAATTTTTGGAGAGACAGGGCAGTAAGAACAGAGGCAGCAGTGGTATGGTGCGGGTTTTCCGGGCGAGTCGGATTCGAGCATGCATCATTCACGCATCCCGAGGCAGGCGGCTGTGGCCACTCTTCTTTTGCATTTAATTTTTTAATTAGATTAGAGGTTTTGTAATAATTAATTCAGTATTATTTATTCGGCCTGTATATTCTTTTGGTCCCTCCGAGCGGGGGCGTATCTGTAATAAGTGTGTGTGAGTGGTGTGCATGTCTTCCAACCCCCCACTTCTTTCTTCCCTTTTATTTACCTACTTACGATGGTAGATTAGGGCACGTTTATTTTAGCATACCTTATGCAATGCATGCGTGCATCCATGCATTTGTTTACATGCACCGGGCTCGGTACATCATACAAACCGCATTGTATTTTCAATTTTCAAATTGAATACGTGCATCAAATGATTGCATTTCACATGCCATTTTAGGGTTAGCCGAGCCTATCCTAATCACATTCTGTATGCGATGCATTAGTCACTCTAACATGAACTAGGGCATGCATTTTTGCTAACTAGTTTATTGTTTTGGCACGGAGTACTAGGTGAGTTTTTATGCTTTAGCATATCGCATGCGTGTGAATGCTAACATGATAGTAGGCTTACCATACGGCTAGTTGCTTACACGAGATAAACTGTTTGAATGCCTGTGGGTGAAGGTTGGATTGTTTGAGTTGGAAAAACTCGTTGAAATCCGTGTTTTAGCCTACTTGCGAGTAGCAAAATCCGAAACGCTTTCAAAGCGAACGGATATGCAATGTTTGTTTCCAAATTAGGCAATCTAGTCTATACTTGTTTGCTGTGCGCATAACATAGTAATTCTAGGCTAATAACCGGAACAAGAGCATGTAATGTTTTCAAAATCGGATATCACGGTTAGTAGAAGCCGGTCTTCGGACCGGGCGAAAGGGGGTGCTCATAGCTGACCTTTCCCGATCGTACCCAAGCTCCCGAGCCAAGACATTTGGTGATAACGGACACATGGCCTTCGGCACCGAGTCAGGGTTTCCTAAATTTCCCAAAATAAAATATTTAGGTGGCGACTCCGTATCTGGCAAAGCAATCCATGTTTGGCACTTCTTTTCAAAATCTGTTTTTCTTAAAACGATTTACCAGAGTTGGACTCTTTGGTTCAGATTAAGAACCGTGACAATTTGAGTCCGAACTGTAGTAAACCCAATACGAATGGAACGGGACTTAACCCTCCCGGGGCGTTCGCGGGGACGTCTACACCTCCTTATTCGCCAATTTATATCTCTTAAAATCTTCATCCTTTTTTATCTTCTTGTCATTTTTCAAACCATTCATTAGATACATATTGATCATACAATCAAATTATTAGAAAAGGATCATACTTTTGAATTATTGTTTGATGTTTCAGTATTGTCAGTTGAAATCTGAGATAAATCTTCATCATCGTCAAGAATATCATCATCGATCCTGCGAACGACCTCTCTTGGTGCCTGAGAAAGAATTTTGACACCAAGTAAATCTCACGAGTATAAACTACCAGAAAATAGAGGCAGCAATATAGCAAAGTAGCAGCAGTTTGACAATGATATACTCACTCCAAATAATGATTTTATGAATGCTTCATCCTCTTCTTCCAACTTCTTTTCTTGTTGACAAAAAAAATCCCGTGACTTAGTAAGAACTGATGGTGATAAAATAGTATCCAAATTCACATGTTTTGAGTTCCTATGCTGCCTTGACAAATTCACACTGCAACTATGATGTGGTCAAATAGCTATACCTCTGGATGGTTTGTTATGACATCAATTGATCCAACAGTTTAGTTACATAAATACTGAAGCTCAAATTCCAACAAAATTATAGTTTGCTTTTGAATTCGAGCCCCATCAAATTCTCGTCAGATCAATACAACCAGTGCCTAGCCATAACACTGAACATATTTTAGGTAGGCATGCCAAACCAGCCATTTAACTAACTTATCTTAAAAGAAGAAAAAGAGACATTCAAAGACTTAAAAATATATATATATATATATATATATCTAGAACTTATTGCTTGTGTTAATTTTCAGTTCAATGAGTTAAGGAGGCAACCTGAATCAAAACCTATTATGTTGAAAATTGAGTAGAAGATTACTTGAATGCAACCCATCCAAAAAAATGGTCAAACTACATGCTTACTTTAGGCAGTTCTGCAGGTATAAAATAGTATTGCTAGCTAAACATAAATAAAATCCCACATTAGATACTGCTGCCACCATTCACAATCTAGTACATCAAAAAAGTGACCAATATGGCAATTGGGTTTTATTGTTCAAGGCCTACACAAAATGCATTTACACCCAAAAGGTTGAAATAATGAACTAGCATAAATGACCTCACCTTTTCCTCAGCTGAGCGCTGCAAGACCTCCAACATTGCAACTACACTGATAGTTGCTTGTCTTGACTGAAAAAACTGAAAGAAGACTTGTTTTATATGCTTAAAATATAAATTCAAGTTCACATCTAAGTAAAATGAATAAAACAACAAACTTTCACACACGTACAATGTGCACCTCACTTCAGTTAAGTTAGTGCTTTGCCTTGCGCCTAAGCGTTAGGAGACCTTGGTGCCTTGGTGCGCCTATCGCCTTTAATGACACTGCACCCATGGAAGCATATGAACTATGAACATACTTGATTGGCTTAAAAGTGTCAGGTTCTAATGGTATAGAACGTATGAATAACCATGATATATAACTCAAATGAATTAACTGGAAACATAGTTAAGTCATAGAATTGCTTAATCAAATCGAAGTGTCATGGTGACATTTTAATTAATAGTTACCCTGCAACTGTAAAGCAAATCCCCCACCCAGAAAAAATTTAGCCAAAAATGAAAAGAAACTAAAAAAAAAAAAGATTATACATATCCAATTAAGACATTAGAAGAAAAAAAATATATGTAATAAACTAAACTACATTATAATACCCACTACATTAACATAACAAATATCATAAAATAAAAGGAAAAAAGTTTCTAATCAAATCAATTTGAGCCAGTTAGATCTTGTTAATGTCAACACCCAGAATTTGAAAATCCCCAATTTTTGAAATTGAAAAACCATAAACTCTAATATTGAAATTGAAAAGCACTAAATCAAAACTCAAAACCCTAATATCTGGACATGTACCTGAAATTGGGTGGTGGGAAGGAAAGGTGCAAGAGCTCCGGTCAAGGGGAGAAGTGAGAGCTCTGTTTGCTTAGTTTGCTGGTCACGGCCTGAGAGAGAAGCTAAGGAATCCGAAGAACTTCGTTTGCTGGTAATGGCTATTGATAGAGAAGCGAAGGATTCCGACAATCTTCGTCGATGTCTGGCTTCCTTCATTCACTGGTCCCCGTGGCTCGACGCCGTCGTCTGCCATGCTCACAGTCGCAAGAGAGAGAGAGAGAGAGAGATATATATATATATATATATATTTGGTAGAAATTAGGGATTTTGGTTCTAAAAGATTGGGGATTTTTGGGTTTTTTTTTTTTGCCGCCGGGAGATTGGGCGGGAATGGTAAAAAATGGGGAGAACCAAGCGGGATGGAGAAAAAAAAATTAGTTTCCATCACAAATGAATATTTAAATAATAAAACTATTTTTTTTTTTTCGACAGAGGTTGCCGTTGCCAAACAAATTTATTTTTTGTTAAAATAAATTTTTTTTATAGTTAATGAATTTTTTTTTTTATTTTTCATTTTCTTTTTGTTACTAAGGTTGAGAATTTATTTGTTTCATTTTTATTTTAATGAATAAAAAATTATTATTATTATTTTTTATTTGGTAAAAGTAAGGATAATATTTTAATGAAAAATATTTTCTATAAAAATAAAGTTATTTTTTTGTGATCAATGAAAAATATTTTTCTGTGACCCATTTTTTTTTGTTACTAAAAATCAAGAACTAATTTTTTTGTGGTAGAGGATAGAGAGCAGTAGTAGTGGTGAAGATGGTGGATAAGAGGCGATAGTGGTGGTGGCAAAGGAGATTAGTGGTGAAGTTGTGGTAGTGGTAGAGAAGATAGAGTAGCGGTGGTGGAGGAAAGGTAATGGTAGTCGTAGTGGTGGTAGTGGAGTGGTGGCGATAGTGGTAGTAATGACAGTAGTAAAGGTGGAGTGGCAACAGTGGTAGTAGTGGTGGTAGCGGAGTGGTGGCGATAGTGGTAGTAATGATAGTCGTAAAGGTGGAGTGGCAACAGTGGTATTAGTGGTGGTAGTGGAATGGCATTTGCAGTAGTGGTGAAGGTGGTACAAGAGAAGACTGATGAGTGAGAGACAGAGAGAGAGAGAGACAGACAGACAGAAAAAGAGAGAGAAACAAGAGATAAGCGAGAGATAGACAAAAAGAGAGAGAAAAAGAGTGAAAAAAGATAAACAAGAGAGAGAATAGAAAAATAGAGAGATAGAGAGAGAAGAGAGATGAGCGAGAGAGACACAGAGAGAGAGAGAGAAAAAGAGAGATGAGCGAAAGAGACAGATAGAGAAAAGAGACGAGAGAGATAGAGAGAAGAGAGACGAGCGAGAGAGACAGAGAGAGAAGACAAATGAGAGAAATAGAGAGAAAACAGATGAGTGAAAGACCCACAGAGAGAGACAGACAGACAGACAGACAGACAGACAAACAGACAGAGAAAGAAGAGTGATGAGTGAAAGAGAGAAAGAGAAGAGACAGAGACAGAGAGACAGGGAGATGAAAAAATGGGTGAAGAGAGAAATGTTATATCAAAAGAGTAACTCAACGTCGTTTTTTTTTAATATTTTTGCGACAGAAAAATATCGTTTCATTTTTTTTTGTTACTAAAAATCAAGAACTAATTTTTTGTGGAAAAGGAGAATGAGTGGCAGTAGTGGTGAAGGTAGTGGACAAGAGGTGGTGGTGGTGGTGGTGGTAGTGGTGGTGATGGCGATGGCGAAGGGGATTAGTAGTGAAATTGTGGTAGTGGTAGAGGAGATAGAGTGGCGGTGGTGGAGGAGAGGTAATGGTAGTAGTAGTGGCAGTAGTGGTAGTGGTAGTGGTGGTAGTGAAGTGATGGCGATGGTAGTAGTAATGGTAGTCGTAGAGGTGGAGTGGCAACAACGATAGTAGTGGTGGTAGTAGAATGGCATTTGCAATAGTGGTAAATGTGGTAGATGAGATGGGTGGTGAGAGAGAGAGATGAGTGAGAGACAGATAAAGAAGAGAGATAGAGAGATAGAGAAAGAGATAGAGTGATGAGCGAGAAAGAGACAAAGTGGTCGCTAAAAGTGCATTTTCTTGCAGTGGATCGATAAATCGAAAGGGAGCTCAATGAATAAAGAAGAAATGAGAGAGAGTGTGAGCAAGGCGAACACAGTGAGGGAGAGAGAAAGACAAACAGATAGGCAGACAGAGAGAGAGAATAGTGAAGAGTGATGAATGAGAGAGACAGAGACAGAGACAAAGAGAGAAAGAGATAGAGAGAGAGAAACAAGAGATGAGCAAGAGATAAACAAAATGAGAGAAAGAAAGCGAAAAGAAACTAACGAGAGAGAGAGAGACATAGAAAAAAAGAGACAGAGAGAGAATAGAGATAAACGAGAGAAAGAGAGAGAGAAAGAGAGACAAAAAAGAAAGAAACAAAAGATGAGCGAGAGATAGACAGAGAGAGAGAGAGAAAAAAAAAGAGCGAAAAGAGATAAACGAGAGAGAGATGAGCGAGAGAGTGAGATAGATAAAGAGAAGAGAGACAGAGAGAAGAGAGATAGAGAGAATAGAGATGGGCGAGAGACAGAGAGAAAGAGAGGCAGACACACAGAGAAGAGTGATGAGTGAGAGAGAGAAAGAGAAGAGACACAGAGACAGAGACACAGAGAGAAAGAGACAGACAGAGAAGAGTGATGAGTGAGAGAGAGAAAGAGAAGAGAGACAGAGATACAGATAGAGAAACAAGAAAATGAAAAAATGGGTGAAAAGATAAATGTTATATCAAAAGAGTAAGACGGCGTCGTTTTTTTTATTTTTTATTTTTTTGTGATAGAAAAATACCGTTGCATTTATTTAAACCATTTTGTGACTATATATATATGAAACTGTCTCAAAGCCACAATATATATATATATATATATATTTTTACTTTTCTTTTTTTTTTTTTTTTTGCAACGGTACCTATTACAGTCGCAAAAAACTCTTCTTCTTTTTTTTGCGACTGTAGCTGGTACCGTCGCAAAAATACTCTATTTTTTTTGCGGCAGTAATTTCTGTCGTCACAAATACTCTATTTTTTGCGACGGCAAGTTGTGCCGTCGCACAAAGTCACATTTTTTTGCGACGGCAAGTTGTGCCGTCTCAAAAAGTCACATTTTTTGCGACGGAAAGTTGTGCCATCGCAAAAAGTTTCGTCTTTTAAACCCACTTTTCTTGTAGTGTATTATACATTGAAAAATCTAGAAATCCCCTAGATGTTGATTTGTGATTATGTATCAATTTTAAGCAGTAAACAACAATCCCAATCAAACAATCAAGACAAATCGACACAACGATTTTAAGTGGAAAAACCACAATTGGACACCTCCAATTGTGATAAAAAACCACGGGCAACTGCCACAAAACAATCCATTAAGAAGATATAAAGGAATTACACAGGTATACTCTCAATTGCCTAGCGAATCCACGCCCGAGTTGAACCAACCCCTATGTGCCTCTTCCAACCCCGTCTTCACCTCGGAATTGTCTTGACGATGAGCCACTCCAGAATCCACCAAAGCTTCAGGCTCAAATTCTTCAGAATCCACCGAAGAACAACTCTCTCTTTTGTATAGAATGAACAAACAAACCTTTGATGTATTCTTCTTAACCCATGAGTTGAATACTCAATTAAACATCAAAGAAAACTAGCAAAATATCCCCAAATATAAACCCTAGAACCCAAGAAGAAGATCTAGAGAAGTAATCCTAGTTTTGGACTAAAACAAATACTTATAGAAATCTGGGACTGCAAAGCTCGCTCGAGCGAGAGTCTTCGCTCGAGCGAGGAACCAAAAACGCGTGTTTTTCATAAGTGGCTTCGCTCGAGCCACGCACCTTTCGCTCGAGCGTACATTCATCTCTTTCAGGTTTTTACACAGACGCAGCCTTCGCTCGAGCGAGAACTCTTTCGCTCAAGCGAGCAAGGGCGGACAGGCAACTTTGAATGCAATTTTGAAAGTATTAACATCACAAACTTCTCTGCAAGGCACAATTCGGGTTGGATTCGCATCTAAACACTCATAGCCTCACTGAAATAAAAAGTGCGAAAATAAGTACAACTGAAAGGAGTTTTGTCAAACGGGATTGCCAAGAATAAAAACCTAACATACATCATAATGACAAATAAAAATTTTAAAGTGAGAGATAGATAACCAATTAAATAGACTCACTAAGTGGCAATAAAGGAACTTTTGATCTCTTGGTATAAGAATTTTGTTTAACAAATTGCTCTTTGTTTAAAACCACCTCTATATATATATATATATTTATATTTTATGAGAAAGTATATGATTTAATATATTACACATTTAATAAGTCTTTAAATAAAATATATTAGAGTACAAAATAGATCTCAAAAGAGATAAAGAGAACCTCAACGTGAGGATATGAGTCTCTACAGACAGAGAAAAACAAACCTCTACATAAGGAGGAGAAAACCTCTATGAAAGGAAGAAATCTCTACATAGAGAGATATTATTGTAACATAAAAGGTAAAATATAAATAAAATAAAATAAAATAAAAAAAGATCACCACTAAGCAAACACTATCAATCACATTCACAATCTGTTCATCATCGCAACCAATAGCTTTGGTATCTTAATTCCTACACCTACGTTACAAAATAAAATATTCTAAATCTGATGTGGTCACCTAACATATCCCTGCCTATACTTTAACCCTTTTATTTATGGGGGACTTACATCTAGGTCTTAATAGGTGAACTTATTGTGTAATAGGTCCTATGATAATTATTGACGTTTTTCATCAAATATTATTAAAAAAACGTCACTAATTATTAATTTTAGTGATAGTTTGAAAAAAAATTTCACAAAAATGTCATTAATTATAAGTTTTAACGACAGTTTTGAAAAATCGTTATAAAAAACGCCATTAATTTTCAACTTTCAACAACAGTTCGCAAAATTCGCGATAAAAAAAATGTCACTAACTTTAAGTTTTAGTTACAATTTATAAAAATTGTGACAAAAAAATTACTAATTGTCAATTTTTAGCAATATATGCAAAAAAATCGTCACAAGAAAATATTTTTAGCTATGATTTTTACTAAGACTTATTTTCAATAGGACTTCGTGAAAATTAAGTCAAACTATTAAGACTTATTAGTAGTTTATCCTTTATTTATTTATCTATTTTTCTTTATTCTTCTAGTCATCACTCTTTATTTATCTTCACCAGTTAAATGAATGTGTTTCCACCCATTTTGAGGAGTTCGATCTTATTTAGTTATTTTGTTAGGAATGTAAATAAAATTTACTTTATGATTAATTAAAATAATTGTATACTTTCCGTATATGAAGTCCATCACATTTTAAATATGAGAATGGCTTCCCTCCAGTCCGTGATCAGACTGGAGGGTACTGTTGGGCTCATGAGGGCTCATTACGAGTCCCGTTTCAATAATTCGAACCGTCAATGTGTAGAACTCGTCGATTACTATATACTTGTAAAAAATCACGTTGGTCAGATATTGATAGCAATGTGATCAAATCAGATTTTTGTAAGCCGTTTATTTTCACCGTACATTTTTTCATACAAAACTGATTTGATCACATAACTATCAATATCCGATCAACGTAATTGTTTTAAGCATATAGTACTCGATGAGTTCTACACATTAACGGTTCGGATTATTGAAACGAGACCCGTAGTGGGCTCCCACGGGCCCAACAGTACTCTCCAGTCTATAATTGGACTGAACGGAAGCCATTCCCTTTAAATATATAGGATTCATTGTATTGTTTTAAAAAATCACAATTAGTACGTGGACAAATTAATTTTTCACTTTGAGTTACTGTAGGTGCACTCGGCAAGTCCACGCATCCCATATCGCTCTGTGAGAGATCACAACTCCACTACATAAGTAGATTAACTCTCTTAAACTAGTATGAGGCTTTTTAAAGCCGTGAGGGTTAGTTGCTGGCTTCGCCTAACTCCGAGGGAGGCGTCGTCTGTGAGAACTCCCTACTCAGGCAACCAGTCCACTGGGGAGTTATGTAGGTTCACTTGGCAAGTCCACGCATCCCATATCGATCTGTGAGAGATCACAACACCACTACATAAATGGACTAACTCCCTTCCACTACATAAATAAACTAACTCTCTAAAACTAGTATGAGGCCTTTTAACTCCACTACATAAGTGGACTAACTCCCTTAGACTAGTATGAGACCTTTTAAGGTATTTTAACTCCACTACATAAATGGACTAACTCCCTATTCTAACTTCACTACATAAGTGGACTAACTCTCTTAGATAAGACTAGTATGAGGCCTTTTAAGGCATTTTAACTCCACTACATAAGTGAACTAACTCCCTTAGACTAGTGTGAGACCTTTTAAAGCCGTGAGGGATTAGCTGCTAGTTTTACCTAACTCCAAAGCGGACAATATTGTGCTAGTCGGGAAGAGTTTCCACTTATGTAGTGAAGCTGTGAAGGGTTAGCTACTGGTTTCACCTAACTGCAAAGCGGACAATATTGTGCTAGTCGGAAAGGGTTTCCACTTACGTAGTGGAGCTGTGATCTCTCACAGAGCGATATAGAACGCGTGGATTTGCCAAGTGCACCCACAGTTACAATAATTGATACTATATTATTGCCATGTTAGTCGTAAAACAAAACAAAACATTGAGAAAAATGACTAATAAGCATCCCTCTGGAAAAATTTGTGACACCTAGAGTGTGTAACTTGGAAACTTGTCCAGAATAGAATTATCTAATAAACTGTTTCTTCTTATTTATTTATTTATTTATTTATTATTATTGGCTAGAAAACCAAACTATAACAAAAAAAATACGATGTTCAATTCTTTTAGGAGTGTAAAAATGGACCGCGGCCCGTGAGCGGTTCGAAACCCACCCGTGGCCTGGGGTGGGCTGGGCCTGTTTAGGCCCCAAGCCTAAGCCCAGCCCAAGACCCTAGACCTGGGCCTGGGCCATCATTTTGAAGCCCGGCCCGGTCCATTGGCCCGCTTAAGGCCCACTTAAGACTTGGCTAGATGCCTAGCCTGCTTGAGGCCCAGTGCCTTTTTTAGTGGAAAATAATAAAATTTTAGTTGAAAAAATAAAAAAACAAAAAAATTTGTTCAGGCCCGCCCAAGCCTGACCCAAGCCCGAGCCCAGGCCTAGGCCCACCAGCCCGGGCTAAGACCCGAATATCCCCTGGGCCTGGGCCTAATATTTTGGCCTATAAGCCGGCTCGAATTTCGGTGGGAGCTTGCGAGGCCCGATATGGCCCAAACCGAGATTAACCGAATCGGACCGGGCTTGGCCAAATTTACCCCCTTACTTTTAGCATCCTCATAACAATTGCACGGAGATGCATTTGAGAATTTTGAAGTCCTTCGTTTTTTACACCTCCTTCATTTGTAACTAGATCCACACATTTGTCAGCTTCATAAATATTAAATGAGAGACTTTTTAAGCAGTGTATCAGCTTATCAGATACTTGCAATCACAAATAAAATTATGGAGGAATTATAAAAATAAATAAATAAATAAATTCTAAAGGCCCCTTGTAACAAAATAAAATTTTAATTTTATCAATTTAAATCTTAATCTTTTGGTTTATTTTCAATCTAAACTATCAACCTCTTTTTATTAAGTAAAATTGACAAAAAAAAAAAATTTAGTCATTAAATTCAAGATAACGGGTGTACATAAAATGTCAAAAATACATTTTTCATTAACTTTAATGACTAAAATATCATTTTTCCTTTATTTTATTTAACGAAAATAGATAGATGACTTAGATTGAAATCAAATCAAAAGTTTATGGTTTAAATTAATAAAATTAAAATCTTAGAGCTTGTTTTATTACAAAGGTCAAACTTCGGGGATTTTTTTTTTTTTTTGTAATTTTTCGTCAAATTATAATGGGTTTGGATTCTCTCATGTTGGTCATCTCAACTTGAGAGGGCGTTTGGCCTTATCTCGGTGATCCAAACAGTCTATTTTCTAGTACTTGTTAAGTAAAATATTCATGCAAAAAGTTAAGATGGTAACTATATATTTGAATCACATTTATACTTATAAAAAAATGGATAATTACTCTTGAAATCATAATTATTTTCTGTTTTTTGAAAAATAAATGTGATTGAAACATAGGTGTGCAACTTGGAAACATGTTCAAAATAATCTGTTTAGTTTGGAGTTTTTAAAAATAATTTTTTGAATTTTCAATTTGTATATATTTTTGTATTTAGTAAATTTTTTTAACATTTTAATCATTTTTTTTTTTAACTTTTTAGATCTACTAAATTTAAATACACTTAAATAGTACAAAATTTATACAAAAAACTTTAAAAATTAATAGAATACAACTAAATACGAAAATGTAATGAATTTTAGAATTTTTTTGTATTCAATAAATTTTTGAAAGATTTGTGCACAACTTTCATACTTTTTAAAAGGGGAAAATTAATATTAGTGAAACATCCCTTTTCAACTTTGAATAATAAGAAACGTCCAATATGTTTTTTTATTAGCTAAGATTCCTCGATGAAATTTATCTATGATCATACCAGAGAAATTTTTAATTTCTCTGTGTCGGGGTAAAATTTCTCTATATCGATTTTTCTTTTTTTTTGTGAAAATATTGACAGATCCCAACCACTATAAAAATATTATATATAATTTATTTTATAAAATCTTAATACCAAAGCATTTTTAAAAAAAATTCTCCTTTTTAAAGTATCTAGATTAAGTAAATCTAAATTTAAAAAAAAAAAAATCCTTAAAAAAAAAGTAAAAAATACGAACTTAAAATTTATATAAAACTATTTTTAAAAATTCTAAATTAAATGGTTAATTGAAAAAGCAACTAGATTAGATTATAACAAAAAGTACGGTATTCAATCCCCCTAACATCCTCATATCAAATATTCGAAGGCAAAAGACAAATCAAGTAAATTGATTCATTCGTACACTCGATAGATTATTAGAAAGTTACCATTAAGTTAGCACAACCAGCCGTTTGACACTTTTTCATAAGCAACCTTTCCCCAAAACCTAGGTATGACCACCTAAACTATGGAGTCATTGGTTAATTACAAGATCTTATATTTGATTTCAGGGCAATTTAAACCAAGACAAAATCGTCTGTTGGAAACGGTTTTCCAAGTCCAAAGTTTTGGACAAACATAGTGGCCTTTCTCAGCACCTAAATTACGAAGTGTGATTGTATTTTTCATGATTTAGAGTTGTTTCTTATTTATATAAACAGAGCTAATTCAACTATTAGGCTACTTAATCCATCACCTAAGGTTTCTAAATTATTTTTTTTTTAATTCTTATTATTGAAAGTCTCAATTTTTTCAAAGACTTAATAAGATAAAATCTCATTTTAATATTTAAGAACTCACAAAATCTTAAGTTTAAGTTGCTACTATATATAAATTGTTCGAATGAATCAATAAGACATTTGGATATGTGGATGTAGGCATGATGTAATAAACCATGTAAACGTGTTTTTTTATTTCTGAATCAATTTCTTGTTTATTTCATTTTCTTTACAAAACTCAACATAATTTCTTCTTAACATAATTTGCTAAAGAGGGAGAGTATTTGAGGTCATAACTCCACTCTACCCTACCTTGGCAAAGACACCATTCCATTTGGAGGTTTTAATTTGGACTGGAGACTGATTTTGGACCACCAAACATATGTCCATTTGGAGGCCCATTATAACTTTTTATTTCTTATTTTGTATAGGACAATGGACATCCTTTTATATCTTCTCAAAATGAAAGCAATTACCAAAACAAATTTTGGTGGAGAGAGAGAGTGGGAGTTGGACTTGTTGAATATGTAATAGAACCTTATTATTAATCACTAAGGGTGAATCTTAAGGGTTGGTTTAGTGGGCACAATTGGTTTAGTCTTATCAAATTTCAAGTTTAATACTCACTAATTATAATAAGTTTCTTAAGGTCAGTAGCGCGTAAATTGATTCGGATACCCAGTTATTAATAATTAAAAAATATATATATCACCAAGAGTGAAGAAATTTATGAACTTAGACTTAGATCTTCATTTTGTAGCCACACACTGAAAAAACAAGCCTTTATGATTTTGATTTGTCATAAGAAGCGTAACTAAAAAATACTATATTTTAGTCCACAATTGCCAACCATATTTCTAAGGCGAGTAATGTTGCTCAAAATTTAGAATGAAAACGACTAATTTGGTCGGCCATCGTTAATCCTTTTGTAGGGTTCACAAAATTAGGGTCAATCATAACTCATTATATGGATGAGAAAATTGTACAATAGTTTTGGAGTATCACATAATTATATTTTCTTATCAATCTTTATTTATTATGATTTCACATATTCTTCAATTACTTAACATAAATAATCAATACTCAATTTTCTCTATTAATCATAATATCATTGAGTATTATGTAACCGTATTTCTAAACTAGCAAATAATGTGGGAGGTTGTGGTCGGCTCATTAATCTTTTTATATAGCTCACAAAACTAAGATTAGAAATAACTGATCACGTGTTTGGTTTTTAGCATAATTTCTCACATGCAAGCCCGATTTTGGGGTAAGCCCACAAAGTAGCCGCTTTGAGGCCTCAAAAAAACGCTGAAAATAGGGTTCCGAAAAATGTATAGTCTAATACTTGTCTATTAAAAAAAGGCCTAACTCAAAATTATAATTCAAAATAAAAAATGAATAAAAGGCTCAATCTAAACTAAATAAATAAAAGGCCCACTTCAAATACAAAACCCAAATTAAAAAGGTCCAAAAAACTTGAGGCCTATTCTAAAATCTTTTAAAACTTAAATCGAAAATAATTTGAGGCCCAACAATCTATTGTATTTGTTCTTCGTTCCTATTCATTGCCTCTTTCTGGCGTCAACGTTGGGAATCAAAATTGGGGAAGAGAAATACAGAGACGAAGCTCTAGAGCAAATAAAAAACAAGCCATGCACAGTATCTTTTCTCAACTTTCATCCATCACAAATCGTGAAGCTATTTTTTTCCTCTCTATTTCATTTATGGGTAAACTATTAATAGATCTTAATAGTTAAACTTAATTCTCATAAAATTCTATTAAAAATAGGTCATAATAAAATCATCACTAAAAATATTTTTTTTTAATGATTTTTTTGCATATGTAACTAAAAATTAACAATTAATGACTTTTTTTTATGATTTTTATAAATTGTTGTTAAAACTTACAATTAGTGAGTTTTTTTTGTGACAATTTTTAAACTGTTGTTGAAAGTTGAAAATTAGTGATTTTTTTTGTGACCATTTTTTTAAACTGTCGCTGCAACTTACAATTATTGACATTTTTGTGATAAAATTTTTAAACTATTGCTGAAAATTAACAATTAGTGATACATTTTAATAGTGTTTGATGAAAAATGCCATTAATTATTATAAGATCCATTAGATAATAAATCTACCTATTAAGATCTATACGTTAGTCCCTTTTTATTTATTGATTGATTTTATGAAATTATTCATCTAATTTTTTTTTTTTAAATTAATAGATAACTATTATATGTCTAAACAAACATTATATATATTTTTTAATATTTTTTTTTATTATTTGCCACATATCATATTTGTTTTATAAAATAGGCTTCAAGTTTTTGTTTAATGAAATATTTGTTTGATGATGGTTATAATTTTTTTTCCTATTATGATTACTTAATTTTTTATTTTATTTTATTTTATGTTTATTGATTATTGGGCTTTTTATTATTATTATGATGATGATGATGATGATGATGATATTAGTAATTTTTGATAAATTATATCAAACAGGCCAATCATGATTCTTAGAAAGTATGTTTCTAGACATGAAAAAAGAAACAAAGAATAGATGCCTTAGTTCAATCTCAAGCTAGAGCACTTAAATAAGTATTTTGGTACCAAGAGGAAAATAGAGAGCTCAAAAGAACCAGTTGAAAACAATGAAGATAAGAATGAGAATGATGAAGATGAACAAATTAATGAAGACCATGAAGATTTGATGAATAATGAGCCTAATGAATGCATGAATGAGATTCTTGATGAAAACAAGAATGAGGCTAATCTTATTGAAGATTTTAATATAGACAATGGGACTTCAAACATTTATGAGCCAAGTAATTGGGACAAGATTGATCAGAATTTTTGAGATCTATTGGTAGAAGAAGGTCTCATAAGAGATAATGACGTTGAATTTCCTAAAGATGAATTAGGTAGGCATTTTTATTCCACCCCTTACATTCGACATGTATCAAATGGAAAAAAACATGACAAGAAATGGTTAGTATATTCAAATGTTGTGGGCAAAGTATATTGCTTATGTTATAAGTTGTTTAAGCAAATCGGAAATAAGACTTAATTAGCTACTAAAGAATTTAAAGATTGGAGAAATCTTGGGCAAAAGCTTAAATGTCATGAAGCTAGCAATGAACACTTGGAATGCATGAGAAAATGAATTGAAGAATAAATGAGATTGTAGGAAAATGCGACAATTGACCAAAGTGTGCAAGAACATATCGATTAGAAAGAGAAAGAATGATGGAAACATGTTTTAACCAGGATAATCGCTTTGGTGAAAAGACTTGCTAAATGTAATTTAACATTTTGTGGAGACAATGAGAAGATTTATCAAGGGAGAAATGGAAATTTTTTAGGTTTCATTGAAAATGATTGTCGAATTTGATCCAGTGATGCAAGAGCACACTCGAAATATTGAAAGAGGTTAAATTCATTATCATTATCTTAGTCATAATATCCAAAATGAATTGATATTGATGTTAGCTGGTGAAGTGAAAAGTACAATCATTAAAAGAATCAAAGAAGTGATGGGTCGTTGAACATACCAAAAATAAATCCTAAACTACACCAAATTCTTTTAGAATAATGGCAAATCCAGATATTGATCCACAGGGACAATTGTGAAATTAAACTAATTTAATTGTTAAATTCCTAAATTAATTTTGATAAAAAGATTGATTGTTCATAGCCTAATTTAATAACAAATAAATTAAACTAAGGAATTAAATTATCAATAATAAATGAAATTGGGTTTACTGAATTGGGGGAAAAACTAGGGCAAAGAGTCCACCACTAGCCACGTAATTAGGGTTTCCAATTGAAATCAATTATGCTATGGTTTGAACGGATTAATGCTTCGCAACTACAAGCTCAAAGCATTTAATAAGAAGATCATCACATTCAATGTAAGAGCACGAACCATCTCAAGTAATACGAATCATTTACTCTAAATTAAGGTAGTGATACGACTCGTTCCTCGTAGTATGGTTCGTCTCATACCTTGAATGTGAAGGAATAGAAAACTTTTGTATGGATAACATTCAACAATCACAGAAAGTCAACTATTCGAAGAAATAATGAAAAATATATAAAAGAAACTTCTAAATCACCATACAAATGTTCAAACCTTTACATAATTAAAAATCAAAAAGAAAAACTAATTACATGGCTAAGGTTTCATCAAAATCCTAGAAAAGGAAACTAGTCACTCATGGAGGAGTGGAAGGAGGTAGATAGAGAAGAAATCACCATGGGAGACATGCTTGAAGCTTCAAGTTCCTCTTCCCTTTCAAACCCTAGCCTCCCTCTTTAGGTCAAAACAAGTTCAGAACCCTAATCCAGCCTTTTCCTTGCCTTTTTATACTTCTGATCTCTTCCAAACAGGTTTAAAATGTCGGGCACAATTTCCCAAAAAAAGTCAACGCACGTGCAGGAAAGTCAACGCACATGTGGGAAAAGTCAACGCACATGCAGGAAAGTGAACTCTCTCCAAATTCTGTCTTTTTGCCCGTTTTATACTCCGACTATGTACAACCTGATTGACATTCAACACACATAAAGTATACAGTTTGATCAGCAAGTGAAGTTAAAAGATTCTAATTAACGGCTTCAATGATGTACAATTCGGCCTCAATCAAGAAGCAAAATATTTTTCAGTGATACTTGATTGCACTCTAGATGTAAGTCATGAAGAGCAAATATCTTTTGTTATACGTTGTGTGGATATATCAACAAGTCCAGTAAAGGTAGAAGAGTTTTTTGTAGAATTTTTAAAGGTGGATGATACTTCTCGGTTGGGGATTTTTAGTAAACTTAAAAAGGTATTGAATACACTCCAACTTGATATAATGGATATAAGAGGACAACGGTATGACAATGGCTCTAATATGAAAGGTAAACATAAAGGTGTACAAAATAGAGTACTTGAAATAAATCCTAGAGCATTCTACACACTATATTGCACTTTGTGACATGGCCAATTTCTAAAGCTCACTATTTTTTTGGAGTGGTACAATATATATATATGTATTAGTTGCATCTTATACGAAGAGGTGGAAAGTTTTGAAAGATAATGTGCATGGTCTCACACTCAAGCCATTGTCATAAACTCGTTCAGAAAGTCGCACAGAAAGTGTTAAAGCAATAATATACCAAGCTCTAGAAATAAGAGATGTTTTACTTGACTTGGCAAAGATGTGTGAAGATCCCAAAACAACTAGGGAAGCTGAGTCTTTAGCAAGGTATAAAATGGGGAATTTTGAATTTTTGGTTGGCATGATTATTTGGTACAATTTATTATTTGCTATTAATTCTGTTAGCAAGATCCTTCAAGCTGATGACATGCATATTGATATTGCCATAAATCAATTAAAAGAACTCATTACCTTTCTTGAAAGGTATAGAGAAACTAGATTCGAGGAGGCCAAGATTGAAGCTAAAGAAGTTGCAAATGAAATGGAAATTGAACTAATTTTTCATGAAAAATGTGTCATTCAAAAAAAAAAAAAAATGATGAGATTGTTAGTGAAGAGGTGACACAACCAACCGTGGAATCTTTTAGAGTGAATTACTTCGGTTATGAGTTGTAAGTTTGTATATCAAATATCATATGTCACATCAAAAATTCCCCACTCAATTCAAAACTCATTCACCAAACAAATTTTTCACACTCAAATCATAATTCCAAAACTCACAAACTCAAAATACAACTCTATTCTCAAATCATATTTAGAAAACTCTACCAAACGCTACCAAAATATTTCCCTTATTCCGTAGAGAAAATCTCTCCCTTATTCTAAGAAGAAAATCTCTCCC
Organism: Camellia japonica; assembly: GCA_030407325.1. Lineage (NCBI taxonomy): Eukaryota > Viridiplantae > Streptophyta > Magnoliopsida > Ericales > Theaceae > Camellia > Camellia japonica. Next base: position 85,464,386 of record JAPPVO010000013.1, on the reverse strand, counting down.
GCATTCCATGGAGAAAATCTCAAATTATGAATTTTGAACCTTTTTATAATTTGAAAATTTTAAAAATAATGCAACAAAAAATCTAAATGAAAATCAAAATACAATATGAATGTTCACAGTAAACAACAGACATACAATTAACTTTTGAAAAAACAAAACACATACTAAAATACAATGTGAATATTTACAATAAACAACAAACGTACAACTAACCTTCGAAAAAATAAAATTCATACCAAAATACAATGTGAATATTCACAATTTATAATTAACATACAACTAACCTTAAAAAAATAACTCATACCAATGCAAACATTTGCATTGCAACGTAAAAATATAAAATAAAATTGAAAAAAGTGAAAATCGACTGTTTCAATTGTTCAATGGTAACAAAAATGATTGTTTAACTAACAAGCATAGTAACAAAAACAACAAACACACAATTAACTTTCGAAAAAACAAAACTTATATCAAAATATGATGTAAATGTTCACAATTTACAATTAATATACAACTAGTTTTTTTTAAAAAATAAACTCATATCAATGTAAACATTCACACTATAATGTAAAAATATAAAATAAAATTAAAAAAAGTAAAAGTCGACTATTTCGATTGCTCAATGGTTATAAAAATGATTGTTCAACCAACAAACATAGTAAAAAAAAACAACAAAATACAACTAACTTACGAAAAAAACTTTAAAAAAAAAAAAAAAAAAAAAAAAAAACTCATACCAAAATACAATTTGAATGTTCACAATTTACAATTAATATACAACTAACTTTTAAAAAACTAAATTCATACCAATGTGAACATTCACACTGCAACATGAAACAAAATTGAAAGAATAAAAAAATGATTATTTCAATTGTTTAATGGTAACAAAAAATGATTGTTCAAACAACAAGTATATTAACAAATAACCAATGATATGTAAACATTCACATCTTGCAAAATATATAATTATGTCTATATCTATATTCCAATACTTATTTCTCAAACTTTCAAATATTGTGAAACGTGAACATTCACACTGATTGACAAAAAATAGAAACAATGGCAACAATAGAATTAGAAATCCAAAAAAAAAAAAAAAAACTCAATCACTTTAAAAACAAAAAAATATCACCCATATCCTCATCTTCATCATCATCTTTATCATTATCACTATCATTAACAATCTATGCAATTTCACCATTCCACTAATCCAAATCAAACCGAACTCACCTTTGAAGAATATGTTTGTAACAAAATTGACTGGATATAAATAGAGCTTAGAGTTACGACAATAGAGAAACATAAAGTTTCGAACACAGACCAACAATGGATGAACACAAAACTTTGAACACAAAGTGACAATGGAGAAACATAAAACTTCACCACAACAATGAAAGAATATAATATTATTTCACCACCATGTATAAATTAGAGTTTTTAAACCTTGCCGAATAGAGAGTTTCAAACCCAAACACAATGAAACAATACCACAAATGCGAATGAATTTGATCAAAAAAGAAAAACGTGAATAATGGTACTTACCAAAATAGAGGTGGTAACAAAAAGGAAATGTATATATCCTTTTTCTATGCAATACATATCAACAATAGACATAACGGTGTAATAGTCCAACAAACAATATAAATCAGAAAAAAATGACCTCATGGAATAAAAATATAAATACATGAGACTGGCTAGATTATAATTTTTCTTGGTGGACTTATTGAGATAAAATATCTCAAAATGGGATTTTTCAATAAAAACCCTTTTTTTTTTTTTGGTTGACATTTTTTTGCATATGAAGTTAAAAATTAACAATTAGTGACTTTTTTTTGTCATGATTTTGATAAATTATTGCTAAAACTTACAATTAGTGAGTTTTTTTGTAACAAAATTTTCAAACTGTCACTTAAAGTTGAAAATTAGTGACATTTTTTGTGACGATTTTTTAAAAATTGTCACTACAACATATAATTATTAACATTTTTTGTGATAAAATTTTCGAACTGTCGCTGAAAATTAACAATTAGTGACATTTTTTAATAGTTTTTAATGAAAAATGTCATTAATTATCATAGGACCTATTGGATAATAAATCCACCTATTATGACCTACACATAAGTCCCCCTTTATTTATTTATTGATTTTATGAGATTATTCATCTAATTTATTTTTTTTTTAAATTAATAGATAACTATTATATATCTGAACAAACATTTTATATATTTTTTAATGTTTTTTTTATTATTATTTGTCACATATCATATTTGTTATATAAAATAGGTTTCAAGTTTTTGTTTAATGAAATATCTGTTTGATGATGGTTATAATTTTTTTTCCTATTATAATTACTTAACTTGTTTATTTTATTTTATGTTTATTGATTATTGGATTATTATTATTATTATTATTATTATTATTATTATTATTATGAAGATGATGATGATATTAGTAATTTTTGATAAATTATATCAAACAGACCAATCATGATTCTTAGAAAGTATGTTTCTAGACATGAACAAGAAAAAAGAAACAAAGAATAGATGTCTTAGTTCAATCTCAAGCTGGAGCACTTAATAAGTATTTTGGTATAAGAGGAAAATAGAGAGCTCAATCCATTTTGGTACAAGAGGAAAACAATGAAGATAAGAATGAGAATGATGAAGATCATGAAGATTTTATGAATAATGAACTTAATGAATGCATGAATGAGATTACTCATGAAAACAAGAATGAGGCTAATCTTATTAAAGATTTTAATATAGATAATGGGACATCAAACATTTATGAGCCAAGTAATTGGGACAAGATGGATCAAAATTTTTGAAATCTATTGGTAGAAAAAGGTCCCATAAGAGATAATGATGTTGAATTTCCTAAAGATGAATTTGGTAGGCATTTTTCTTCCACCCCTTACATTCGACATGTATCAAATGGAGAAAAACATGACAAGAAATGGTTAGTATATTGAAATGTGTTAGACAATCTTCACTGTATTAAGAATAAATTATGTTTGTGTACTTAACAACAAACAGAACACAGAAGAAATAAAGGAAAGGAGAGAGACTGTTTGATTACAAAAATCAAAACATTGTATAAAACTAAATAAATAACAAACAGATTTTTATTTTGTTACAAAAAACAAAATCAAAGTCTGGAACAGAAAAAATAATTAAACAGAAAAGTAATCAAGGCACTTACGTTATTATTTTCTTGAACAAATTTTTGTTCAAGTCCAGTATTTAACACTGTGTCCTTAAGACGAATTCATCATCTCCACGGTTGTAGCTCGACTTTTTCGCGCCCTCTTTCGGAAGGCGAATAGCCCTATGGTTTGGACTCCACTTGTGGTTCTGAATCTAATTTCACAAGTGTAATGTGAAACAGTGGAAACACAAAAAGAGTTCAAATTCGGCAATTCTTTTTTGAAAATTTGATGTTTGAATCAAATGTCAAAAATGGACTACTTTGCTAGATTTCAAAGTCGCCGCCTAAATATTTTTGAAAAATTTAGGAAACCCGAGACTTGTGCCAAAGGCCATTAGTCCATCATCACCAAAGTGCCTTGGCTCGGGAACTTAGGTACGAGAGGGGAAGGTCATGAATTGAGCATCCCCCTCGCCCGATCAAAGATCGACCTCTACTAATCATGATGTGTTTCTTATTTACATTATATGCTCTTGTTCCAATTTATTTAGCTATATTACTATGTGATGCGCACACAAGGTATAGACTAGTTTGTAAGAATTAGAACATTTGATCTCATGCATGTTTGAAAAATTGCTTTATGAATTTGCCACTTAGGAAAGTGGGCTAAAATGAACATTTAATCAAACTGCCCTAATTCAAGCAATTAGCCTTCATCCATAAGCATTTAAACAATTATATTATTTAAGCACTTAGTCTCATGACAAACATGGTAGATATGGCAACATAAACACTCAATGCAAGATGCTAAGATGTAAAAGCTCACCTAGTACTCCGAGCCAAAAAGGTGAAAGAGTTAGCAAAATATGCATGTTCCTAATCATGCAATTATGGCTAATGCAATACACACATTATGTATTTTATAGACTCAGCTATGAACAAGGTATGTGATTGCATTCAAGACATGCGATAAGGCACGTATTCAAGCAATGAATTTAAACATTTGGTATTGGGTTAGCATGATGAGCTGAACCTAAATGCATGCAAGACAAATGGATGCAAAAATGAGAATCCTAATGAAACATGATGCCCTATACTAACCATCATAAGCAAGTAAATAACAGGGAGAAAGACGTAGGGTTGGAAGACATACACATTATTACAACACCTGATCCCTCACGCAAAAGGGTGCAAATCAATGTCTGAAAGTTCGAATTGACTAACTATTACAAAATTGGGCGAATGAATAATAATTAACTTAACTAAGCTAATTAACTACTTTATTATAACAAATTAACTAGCTATCCCAACTATCAATAATCAAAGGCTACAACAATACTAATTACAATAAGATTAATTTACAACTATGATAATTATAACACTAATGAAACAATTAATTGCATTTGACAAAGGTGTAAGTGAAGACGGATGAGAGCTGCATGCACAGCGCCTAAGAGCTACTGTCTGTCTGTCCAAGCCAACTTTGTTTCACCTTCAGCCACTACCTCTGTTTTTTGCAAAACTGCACTGCTGGCCTCACACTGAGGGCCAGCCGTGCATCAGTGATGGTCGGCTGGGTCTATAGATGGCCGGTCGTGCATCAATTTGGTACTAAACTTTGTTTTTGCGTTCTGAGGTGAATCAGTGCAAACAGAGTGTTCTCAAGCTCTATTTGTCCCATCTTTCTTCTCTGTCATGGGAAAACCTCGAGAGAAGGTTGAAGTTGGTCCCGAAATCATCAACGAGCAAATTGACTGCTTGATGATTCCAGATACAAGTTTGGACAAAAAGTCAATGAATGCAATGAATAAGACCACCCTTCCCTTTTGTCATAGAGTGATCTCAAAGAGGGAGGTTGCAATGCTTCAAGAATCATCAAAATGTTATGAATGAGCATGTGACAACTCTTGACACAAGGAACTTGGCATAACATCCGGCCAAGTTCAATCGATTCTAACCATTTTCTTTATATGGGTTCTTCCAAGTTTTAAGCAAATTTTATGAAGCCTTGCCATTCTTTAGTCCAATTGTCCATAGTGATGTTAAAGTCCTCTAAACAAGAAGCAATGTCAAACGAGAGGTTTTTCAAAAACATGAGAGAAAGACTATACCGTTGACAATGAATCTCCGAAAAGATTAAGCCATTAAGTAGGAGTCTCTTTTACATATTTTAAGCAACCTCAATTGGTTGAAATCATTCTCAAGAATGAAAGAGATAGATGGTGGATTGATTGTTAAAATTAGACTTTTAGACATGGAAATAAGTCAAGAAAAGCTTGGAATAACATGCAACAAGTGATGTATGCAAACTTATGAGACAATAGCTAAACTAACCAAAGCATGAATCAATTTAAAAGGTTTGGACAACCCTAAAACAACCCTTCATTCATGAAAAATAGAGGTTAAAAATACATGAAAAGAGCCTAAAAAGCTAAACAACAAGGAGATGAAACAAGGCTAGGAAGTAAGAATAAGGAGGCTGGCTTACCCCTCCACTTTTGAAACCTCAAAACATGATTTTTAGCCCTTTTAAAACTCTGAAAATCAGTGTAGATATCAAAGAAAAAGAGTGAAAAAGTAAGGGTTTGAGCTATAGTAAAGGTGTAGAAAGAGCAAACTCTCTCTACCCTTTTGGTAGCTCTTCAAAACCCAAACTTAAACACTTCAAATATGATCAAAACAATACAAAACAATAAGAATTAAGTAGGCAATGAAAGATATGAAAGCAAGAAGAAAGATGACAAGCTTATACCTCTCAAACAAGTTAGCTTTTGATTATGATCCAAGCTTAGTTTCAACCCACTCTTAAGCTTGAATTATTGTAACGCCTCACTCTTGGGTCGTTAAATACACTAAAATAGCCTTAAAAAAATACAAATTTTGCTCCCAAAAATAATAATTACAAAAATCGTCCCCAAATGGTACAATATCCTCCAAATATTCTAATTGCCTCCAAAATAAACAATATTACAACTCTCTCCAAATTTAATAATTAAAGTGGTGGATCCCAAATCTCTATATTAATAAATCTTTCTAATATCAATTTCGAGCTCTGCTAAAATCTGCTCCGCACCTGAAAAATAAATTAATTCGGGAAGTATACAATATGACAGGAATACAAGGCTCGGATACAGAATAAATTAACAGGAATCCAACATTTAAATCAACGATACAATAATCAAGCAATTTACCAAATTGCACAACAAATCAACTATAATTTATCTAGGACCAAATACCCGGTCCTACTCAGTACATAACCAGTGAATAAATTCATTTATTCACCCACCTCACCTAAGCTCCACGCTTATCCGGGCATATTAGTGTAAACAATTAATAAGATTCACTTGATCCATGTACGGAGTATTTCCATGTCATTTAGTCAGACAAATCACCATTTAACACAGAATATTTGTAAAGAATTTTACCAAATGATCAGAATATCAACGATTCAACAACAAATGATTTTACGAAATCTGTTAATAACCACATTAATCAAGTGGATTACAAATTGAGGATAATTAAAAATAGAGAACTCTTTGCAAAGAGATTTAAATAGAGCATATTGTATACAACCCGAATTTACCTCAAAATAATTATCTCCGTCACCAAATCTGAAATTGCCTCATGCATCTCTAAAAATAATCCTGATCTCTTGTAAAATTACTAACTCTCATATCTAAACTTAAAATTTACATTACAAAAGAGAGAGAGTCGAAAGTTGGAGAAGTTTAAAATAAGAGAGAAAGAAATGGAATTGAGGGACGGATGACAATGCAGAGAATGGCTCAATTTATAAGATCAAAGAGAGGTAAATAAATAAATAAATAAAAAGTAACTCTATTCCCAATAAATCAAAGTGTGAGTTTGGGGTGCAAATGGGTTTGGTCTAGGAAGTGAGAAAACTGTGGGTAAAGCCCACGGTTTTGTCTTTTTCTTTTTCTTTTTTTTTTTTTTTTTTTTGAGATGGGGAAAAGTAGGAAGAGTTTATACACTAGTATATCAGAATAAATAACTATATGATAGATATAAAAGAGATGTGATAAATACAAATAAATAATTTAAAATTAGATTCTTATCTAAAAATCTCATCACTAAATTATTATAATAAACCACCAATACCACTCACTAAATATTAATACTTCAAAAATACGGGGTATTACAATTATGCTTCTCAAAAATCAACCAAGGCTCTAAGATGGTGAGACAAGGTTGTGTATGGTGTATGGAGATGACACAAGGGAGCTAGGTTAGCTCAAAGGTTGCTTGTTATGGAAGAATGAGGAGGGAGGAGCTCTCAAGGTGTATATAGGCTTTCTAAATTTTGTTCAACCCTCAAAACAATAACACAGCTTCATTTTTATAGAATTTGAGCTTAAAAGGTGATAAATATCTTCAAAAATGGACAGCTAGCAGCCTCTCGCCCAAAATAGTGTTTCTTGCCACCAAGGCCCTGCCGGCCGTCACTGATGCCCGGTCAGGCTTTGATGCCCTCCCCTGTTTTTGATTCAAACTCAACTCAGGGTGGAAAAGGTCAAAAAATAAGACTAAGAGGTTTAAACAAGGTAAACGTTGAAGATTTGAGGTTACTTCGAGAGCCTGACTGAATCTGAATCGCAGTGAATTCAAAGTATACTATTCAACTTTCATCATCGAGTGTACCGAACCAAGCGCCTAAGTCTTACGGGCAATCAAAGAGGGGTGTCTACAACGGTGCTTTTATATTGTGGATGTCTATCTCCTAGGATAAAATGATCAACAACGAATAATAGCAACACTACAAATTATTCGCACAACGAACACATTTTGTGTTTACACTCTTTCTCACAGAAAATTAAATGTAGCAAAATGCAGAGAGCAATAGCAGATTTGACGATGAAAATTTAGTGAAAAAACCAAATAAGGGCCTACCTATTTATAGATGACTTGGTGGCTATTCGGTTTGAATCCAACAAGTAGCAAACCTGTTTGAACAGGTACAGTACCTGTTCGGCACTGTTTGAACAGATACAACCTGTTCGGTTTATATTGGACAGATATGGACCTGTTTGGGTGTAGGAATAATTTGGACACCATTTCAGAATTGTTTTCAAAATTTAAATTCAAAAAAGGTAAGAATTTAATTTTAGAGAAATAGAATTCCAAAATGTTTTTGGCCCAAAAAGATGAGCATTGGGCCGGATAAGCCCAACCCAACCTTACACCACGCACCCATGCCCAAGCCTAGCCCAGCCTGCCCGACCAACAGGACGGACGGCAGTGGCGGCGCGCGCGTATGTGTTTATTTTTGGGTCTAATGGGTCTAACCTACTTTGCCCATAACCTATCCGTTCTACAAACTTGGGGTGCCGCTTAGGGCCCTCCCCAAGTTGCAAACTCAAGCCTTATAAACCCACAAAAGTTTGCCCACCAAACCAATATGGGACAAACCTTTAGTTCAAACCTTTAAGGAAACTTCACCAATAAACTATTTCCATGAAGCTCTCTTTGGCTTCAATGTTCCATTCACCCGATAATGGTTTTGAGCAACCAAATATACTACGTGAATCACAACGCGGCATAGAATACGTTACCACTTAGACCCGTCTACTTTGGTGCATGGGTCCCACCTAAAAATTACACCAAAGTTGAGGAAAAATCAGATTTTTTCAAAACCATTTCTAACAATCCCCCACATTAATGGAATTTGATGACAACGGAAATGCAACAATATGCAAAATTTGTCGAAAGAGTATAAATCGAAAATATCTTGCATCAGGATAGGTAGCTTTCTTCCTTGAACCTTCCTTAGTGATTACCTATTGGACTTATGAGCTAACCAATGGATATGATGCCTTGAATTGTTCAGCCGTTTGTGTAAACCAAGACAATAGATTTCACACAAAATATCTCTTGACATATCATGGTTCTCACAGTTGTGTTCATTTTGGTCTTGAACGCTCCTGGCTATTCATGAGTGCTTCTAGAGAATTTAGCCTCTTTATTCTCATAAAACCGGCCCCAGTTCGACACTCATATAGGTGATTCTTATTGTGAGTATCTCTTATACTCGTCTTGATTTTTATGCCTAAATCAAGATATAAATAATCACTAAAACAAAGCTTATCCTTAAACCCCTGCATACAACACATGTTGCAGATATCACTTACATCATAGAAATGGGTAGGGAATTTTAATCCCTTGGTGATTTTTGGTGAGCCACACATAACTTAGTTGTCCCTTTGAACTTAGTTCTTGGGATCTCTAGTCATTTAAGTAGGGTTACCATTATGATGACTCTTATATAATAGGCTTTAATACCATCCCCTTCGATGAACTATACATTTGCTCTTTTGTCAAACCTTTTGTTAACGGATCCGCAATATTCTCTTTAGATTTTATATAGTCTATTGAGATTATTCCATTTGAGAGCATATACCTTACAGTATTATGTTGATAACGAATATGTCGTGACTTATCATTGTACATATGACTCTGTGTCCTGTCTATTGCAGATTGACTATCACAATGAATGCAAATAGTTGGCACAGGTTTTGGCCACATTGGAATGTCTTCTAGGAAGTGGCGAAGCCATTCTGCTTCTTCTCCTGCTTTGTCTAAAGCAATGAACTTAGATTCCATTGTGGATCGTGCGATACATTTTTGTTTCGTGGATTTCCAAGAAACAGCAGCGCCACCCAGAGTAAAGACGTATCCACTAGTGGATTTTAAATCTTTAATATTCAATATCCATTTTGCATCACAATAGCCTTCTAGTACTGCAGGATAACAAATAAAGTTCAAACCATGATCATAGGTAAATCTTAGATGTCTAAGAACCCGAATAATCGCTTTCCAATGGTCTTCTCCAGGGTTCTTAGTGTACCTCCTCCATTTACTGACAGCATAAGCTATATCAGGAAGAGTGCAATTCATTAGGTACATTAGGCTTCCAATGATTTAGGAGTATTTTAGCTGAGACACCGCATCGCCTTTATTTTTTGATAAATAAAGATTGCTGTCTACAGGTGTTCTTGCTATGTTCATATCATCCTTGATATATTTACTAAGAATTTTCTCAGTATAATGAGATTGAGATAATGCATACCCATCAGATGTTTAAGTAATTTTCATTCCTAATATTACATCTGCGACTCCCATATCTTTCATATCAAATCTTTTGTTCAGCATTTACGTAGTTGATTTAATCATGTTTTGACTGCTTCCAATGATAAGCATGTCATGCATATAAAAACAAACGATCACATAACCTTTGTTAATGTTTTTAACATAGATGCATTTGTCACATTCGTTTATCTTAAACCCATTAGTAAGCATAACATGATCAAATTTTTCATGCCATTGCTTAGGCGCTTATTTTCATCCATAAAGAGATTTTACAAGCCGACAAACTTTCTTTTCTTGTCCAGGCACTACAACCCCTTCGGGTTGCTCCATATAGATCTCTTCATTTAGATCACCGTTTAAGAAAGTTGTCTTAACATCCATTTGATGTATTTCTAAATTATATAACGCTGCTATAGCAATAAGCATGCGGATGGATGTTATTCTTGTCACAAGGTAATATGTGTCAAAATAGTCTACACCTTCTTTTTGTCTGTAACCTTTTACCACAAGTCTTACTTTATACTTGTCTATTGAACCATCTGGTTTCATTTTTCTCTTGAATATCCATTTATATCCAAGAGGTTTAGAACCGGGTGGAAGATCCACCAATTCCCAAGTATGATTTTGTATAATGGATTCAATTTCATTATTAACAGCCTCTTTCCACAAAGGTGCTTTAAGACCTGTCATTGCTTCCTTAAAGTTTTGAGGTTCATTTTCTAACAGGTATGTCAGAAAATCTCTACCAAAGGATTTTGATGTTCTTGCCCTCTTACTGCGTCTTGGTTCATCATCAGTTAAATCCTGTTGGTCGAGACCATTACTAGCCTCTTGTGTTTGATTGTTATTAGTCTATTGACTTTTTGTACAATCATAAATTCTTTTATGTGTACTTAATTCCTATTCTTTCTTGTAAGGAAAAACATGTTCAAAAAACACAGTATTCCTTGACTCTATAATAGTGTTCACATTTATATCTGGTATTTCTAATTTATAAGTCAGAAACCGATATGCACTACTATTCTGAGCATAACCAATAAATACACAATCCACTGTTTTTGGTCCTATCTTAGTCTTTTCGGAACAGGAACTTCTACCTTTGCCAAACACCCCCACACTTTCAAGTATTTGTAGGAAGGTGGTCGACATTTCCACAATTCATAAGGAGTGCTATTTGTTTTCTTGTGGAGTATTTGTTAAGAACATAATTAGCAGACAATATTGCTTCCCCTCACAAGTTCTACGGTAAGCCTGAACTTAGTAATATGGCATTCATCATTTATTTAAGGGTTCTATTTTTCCTTTCAACAATTTCATTTTGCTGTGAAGAATGAGGTATTGTAGTTTGGTGAATAATGCCATGTTGTGCACAAAATTCATTTAAAAGTGTATCCTATTCACCACCCCTATCACTTTTAACCATTTTAATAGTTTTACCAAGTTGATTTTCAACTTTAGTTTTGTAGAGTTTAAACATTTCCAAGGCTTCATCTTTACTTCTAAGTAAGTATATATAACAATATCTTGTGCAATCATCGATAAATGTTATGAAATACTTTTTGCCTCTTCTAGTTTAAACAAATTTAAGATCACACACATCAGTATGAATTAATTCTAGAGGTTTGGTTTTTCTTTCAACCAATTTAAATGGAGCCTTAGTTTCACTTCTACACAAATCTCACATTTGTGATTAGGATCAATTTCAAACTTTGGTATATAATCCAAACCAATTAATCTATGCAAAGTATCAAAATTTACATGTCCTAATCTATCATGCCATAAATTTGACTCAAGAATATAAGCAAAAGATGTATTATTCTTATTAATAGCAAGTTTTGGTACAACCGTCATTACATTTAACTTAAAGAGATCATCGCTCATGTATCCCTTACCAACATACATACCACTCTTTGTTAATACAAATTTATTAGACTAAAAAACAAGCTAAAAACCATTCTTACTTAACAAAGAACCAGAAACTAAATTCTTTAAATGTCTGGTACATGCAGCACGTTGTTGAGGGTCAGTTCCTTCCCCGATGTCATCTTCAAGATTACTTTCCCTTGTCCAGCCAAAGCAAAAGTAGATGAATTCCCTATGAATAGTTGCTCACCATTTGCAGCCTCATATAAGTAGTGAACATCTTCTTGTCCGCACAAATATGTCGAGTTGCGCCAGTGTCAACCCAAAATTCCTTGGGATTTCCAACCAAATTAGCCCTAGACACCACAGCAGAGAGATTGATGTCATTTACCCTGTCAGAAATGTAATCAAGTTCTGTCACATTAGCTCGATTGGTAGTCTTCTTGCTTGTACTTTCCGCGATTCTTTTTAGGGCTACGGCAATCAGAGGCTCGATGTCCGGTCTTTCCAAAGTTATAGCATTTTCCTTTGAACTTCTTATTGCCATTGTTGTCGCCTTGTTTAGGACCATTTCCAGCAAACTTCCTCTTTTGTTATGTGGTTTGGGCACATGTTCAACCACATTAGCCTTGGACTTAATGGGATTTTTACCATTTTTCTTTTCAGCCTTACGGTTATCTTTCTCAATTCTCAGTTTTACAATAAGTTCATCCATGGTTCATCTCTTTGCGTTTATGTTTTAAATAATTTTTGAAATCTTCCAAGCCAGTGGTAGTTTTTCCACTAACTCAGCAACTTGGAAAGACTCGCTCAGAAGCATAAATATCATGCAAAATTAATTAAAAACTTTGAACTTCAGAAATTACCGTGTGGGAGTCTACCATTACAAAGTCCAGAAATTTACCGAACACAAATTTCTTTGTGCCGGCATCCTCTATCTTGTATTTTTTCTCCACAGAATCCCACAATTCTTTTGCTGTTTTCAGAGGACTGTAAACATTATACATCATGTTGTCTAGGCCATTGAGGATGTAGCTTCTACACAGAAAATCAGAATGTTTCCAGCATCTACAGTGATAACACCTTGCCGATCACTTTCATCCTCTTTAAGTACTGGAACCTATTCACGGAGAAACCAGGCCAAATTTAAAGTTGTAAGATAGAACAGTATTTTCTGCTGTCATCTCTTAAACTCAGTGCCATTAAATTTTTTTGATTTTTCTCCATGATTTATTGGAACTTAAACATGGTTCTGGATAGGGACTGGAGTCGTTGTAACAATTGGAGTAACCACTTTCAGTTGCAGTAGCCATAATATCTTATCACAAAAATCAGAAAAACTAAAACACAAATTAATTTTCTAGCTACTAAAACCAGAAAATAAATTATAACACAAAATAATTTTACTTTTCTAGTTACTAAAACCAAAAAAATAAAATACTATACACTAATTTTCTGTAACACTGCTATACAAAATAATACTCTAAAATTGTTAATGGTAAACAGTATAGTACTACTATTTGCCAAAAAAAATAAACAGTATATAACTACTATTTATCAAATAATATATAACTACCATTTGTATTTTCCAACCAGAATATCAATTTTGTAAAAGCACAAAAAATTAATATAATGAAGACATAGAAAATAGATCTGTCTTAAGATTGTTGGACAGTCTTCACTATATTAAGAATAAATTTTGTTTGTGTACTTAATAACAAAAAGAACATAGAAGAAATAAAGGAAATGAGAGAGACTGTTTGATTATAAAAATCAAAACAGTGTATAAAAATAAATAAATAACAAATAGATTTTTATTTTGTTACAAAAAACAAAATCAAAATCTGGAACAAAAAAGTAATCAAGGCACTTACGTTATTATTTTCTCGAACAAATTTTTGATCAAGTCCAGTGTTTAACACTGTGTCCTTAAGACAGATTCGTCCTCTCCACGATGCTTTCAGATTGTGGACGTCTATCTCCCAAGATAAAATGATCAACAACGAATAAAAATAGCACTACAAATTATTCGCACAACGAACACACTTTGTGTTTACACTCTTTCTCATAGAAAATTAAATGCAGCAAAATGCAAAGAGCAATAGCAATTTGAGGATGAAAATTTAGTGAAAAAATCAAATGAGGGCCTGCCTATTTATAGATGACTTGGTGGCTGTTCAGTTTGAATCCAACAGGTAGCAAACCTGTTTGAATAGATACAGTACCTGTTCGACACTGTTTGAACAGATACAACCTGTTTGATCTATATTGGACAGATATAGACCTGTTTGGGTGTATGAATAATCTAGAACCATTTCGGAATTGTTTTCAAAATTTAAATTCAAAAAAGGTAAGAATTTAATTTTAGAAAAATAAAAATCCAAAATGTTTTTGACGCAAAAAAATAAGCATTGGGCCGAACAAGCCCAACCCTAGCCCGCTCGATCGACCAAACGAACGGACCGCGGCGGAGGCGCGCGCGCGTATTTATTTTTGGGTCCAATGGGTCTAGCCCACTTTGTCCATAACCTCCACCTTCTACAAACTTGGGGTACCCCTTGGAGCCCTCCCTAAGTTGCAAACTCAAGCCTTATAAAACACAAAAGTTTGCCTATCAAACCAATGTGAGACAAACCTTTAGTTCAAACCTTTAAGGAAACTTCCCTAATATACCATTTCCATGGAGCTCTCTTTGGCTTCAATTTTCCATTCACCCAATAATGGTTTTGAACAACCAAATATACTACGTGAATCACAACGCGGCATAGAACGCGTTACCACTTAGACCCACCAACTTTGGCACATGGGTCCCCCTAAAAATTAGACCAAAGTTGAGGAAAAATCTGATTTTTTCAAGACCATTTCTAACAAAATGTTGCGGGGCAAAGTATATTGCTTTTGTTGTAAGTTGTTTAAGCAAATGGGATATAAGACTCAATTGGCTACTAAAGGATTTAAAAAATGGAGAAATCTTGGGCAAAGGCTTAAATGTCATGAAACTAGCAATGAACACTTGGAATGCATGAAAAAAATGGATTGAAGTAGAAATGAGATCGTAGAAAAATGCGACAATTGACCAAAGTGTGCAAGAACATATCAATTAGAAAGAGAATGAACGATGGAGACAAGTTTTGACCAGGATAATCACTTTGGTGAAAAGACTAGCTAAATGTAATTTATCATTTCGTGGAGACAATGAAAAGATTTATCAAGAGAGAAGTGGAAATTTTTTAGGTTTTATTAAAATCATTGCTGAATTTGATCCAGTGATGTGCAAGAGCACATTGACGTATTGAAAGAGGTGAAATTCATTATCATTATCTCAGTCATAACATCCAAAATGAATTGATATTGATGTTAGCTGGTGAAGTAAAAAGTACAATCATTAAAAGAATTAAAGAAGCAAAATATTTTTCAGTGATACTTGATTGCACTCCAAATGTAAGTCATGAAGAGCAAATGTCTTTTGTTATACGTTGTGTGGATATATCAACAAGTCCAGTAAAGGTAGAAGAGTTTTTTTGTAGAATTTTTAAAAGTGGATGGTACTTCTCGATTGGGGCTTTTTAGTAAACTTAAAGAGGTATTTAATACACTCCAACTTGATATCATGGATATAAGAGGACAAGGGTATGACAATGGCTCTAATATGAAAGGTAAACATAAAGGTGTACAAAATAGAGTGCTTGAAATAAATCCTAGAGCATTCTACACACCATATGATTGTCATGGTCTTAATATTGCACTTTGTGACATGGCCAATTCTTGTTCTAAAACTCACTATGTTTTTGGAGTGGTACAATGTATATATGTATTATTTGCATCTTATACGAAGAGGTGGAAAGTTTTGAAAGATAATGTGCATGGTCTCACACTCAAGCCATTGTCACAAACTCGTTGGGAAAGTCGTATAGAAAGTGTTAAAGCAATAAGATACCAAGCTCCAGAAATAAGAGATGTTTTACTTGACATGGCAAAGATGTGTGAAGATCCCAAAACAACTAGAGAAGTTGAGTCTTTAGCAAGGTTTAAAATGGGGAATTTTGAATTTTTGGTTGGCATGATTAGTTGGCACAATTTATTATTTGCTGTTAATTCTGTTAGCAAGATCTTTCAAGCTGATGACATGCATATTGATATTGCCATAAATCAATTAAAAGGACTCATTACCTTTCTTGAAAGGTATAGAGAAACTAGATTTGAGGAGGCTAAGATTGAAGCTAAAGAAGTTGCAAATGAAATGGAAATTGAACTCTCTCTTTTTCATCAAAAATGTGTCATTCGCAGAAAAAAACAATTTGTTAAGATTGTTAGTGAAGAGGTGACACAGTCAACCGTGAAATCTTTTAGAGTGAATTACTTCATATACATAGTAGATCAAGTTCTTTCTTCACTCAAGATTAGATTTGAACAATTTCAAATTTATGAGAAAAATTTTGGGTTTTTGTTTGATGTGAAGAAGTTAAACCCTATCAATGATGAATGCTTGATAATTGATTGTGCCGAACTTGAAGATTTTTTTAAGCATGATGACAAATCTGATATTGATGGAAGGGATTTATTTTTAGAATTGAAGGTATTGAGAGATTTTTTACCTGGAGAAATCAAAAAGCCAATAAATGTGGTGAATTATTTGAAACTATTAGATGGTTGTTTCCCAAATACATCGATTGTGAATCGAATGTTGCTGACTACATGAGTTACAGTTGCTTCTGGAGAAAGAAGTTTTTTTGAAATTGAAGTTGATTAAATTTTATCTTCGATCAACTATGTTGCAAGAAAGATTGAATGGATTAGCAATTTTATCTATTGAAAAATATTTAGTTGATAATTTGGAATATGAAAGGTTGATCAATAAGTTTGCAGCTAAAAATGCAATAAGGGTGATGTTCAAGTGATATTTTATTACTTTTTGTTCACTTTTTTGGTACACTAACTTATATTTTGGTCCTTTTGTGTTGTCGTAAACTTTGTTATATATTTAAGCATAATTTAGTAGACTTTTTGTGAGTATTATTTTATTTTATTTTTTAAATATGTATGAAAGGCCCCATATTTAGTGTTCGCTTTGGGTCCTGAAAACTCAGAGGCAGCACTGGTCACAAGTACATTATTTTCTTTTTAAGGCAAAATGCTAGTGAGTGCCTTAGAAACACTTATTAAAATGTGATTAATGACCCAACAACAAAAAAATGGTGAATTTGCAATTGCTTTTCTAAAAATATTTGATGAATTCTCCAGAGTTTCAATTTTAAGTGATAAATGTTTTGGGTTAATTAGAGTTTATTAGATTTATAGTTTACTTTATTGTTCTTAGAATTATATGTCAAATTATAAATGAAAAGGTTATGAGATTTTTATGAATAAATTGTAAGGATATTTGTTTTTATTTAAACTTATTAAATAGAAGGGTAATACTAAAACTTTTTCTAGCATGATGCATTAGATATTGTAAATTAAACTGTAATGAATTGCTACTCACCATATAAGAGTAAAAAAGTAGTTTAATGTATAAATTATGAAATTTTAATATTTTTTCCCCAAGTTCGTTGTAAAACAAAATTGTTGACAAAAATATCTCCCTATTTTTTGTATGATTTTTTTTTTTTTTTTTTTTTAGGGTACTATTTCAAAAAGCCCCATAAAATTAAGGATTTTGTTACAAGAATGCTATATTAATCATATTTTTATTTCATATAATATTTATTATTCTGCTTGTCGATACATTGTTGGTATAATATATCTCACCGTTGATGTATATTTCCAATGCAGGACTAACAATTAAACTGACACATCATACGATAAGATAAAATATAGTAAAAATAAATAGTTATTATAGTATCACTCATTTTGATAACGCGTAATTATACATTAACATAAAAATGAATATAATAAATAAATAAATGTACAAATATTTTGATCATTTTAAACATATCTCCTAAGAATAAACCTTAACAAAACCCTAAAATTAATAATAATTGTCCCCCATCATTGTTGGTGTATTGGTGCATTCATTGTTTTGGTGTTCAATGTTGATTCAAACTAAAGGAACCATGACATAACTCTTTCTTGGGAAAAACCAACAATTTTGGTGAATGCAAAAGCAAGAAAAAGGGGTTACAATTAATCAGTGTAGATTCACGGCGAAAAGGGCTTAGCGAGTGGACCTTAGTGTTAGCTCGGTCCAAATATAGTTACAGTCACCACGATCAGAGTGATGATAATTAGCTCGGTCATAGTATTCGGAACCGAGGTATTTGGGCTTCTTATGGTGGACCTTGCTCTTGATTAGCTCGGTCAAAGCTTGCTATAGTTAGCTCGGTCTCAACAAACAAAACCGAGGTACAAGTGAACAAAGAGCCGAGCTATGTGTTGCATGTGAAAGCGCTGGATTAAGTATGACAAAGGGCTAGTGTTAGCTCGGTCATACTGTCATCCAACCGAGGTAAAACCATCTCACTTGGTTTAAGCAGTGAGGGGGGTGTTGAAGGATAAACATTATCTTTCTGGAGTGTGATTCCTATGAGGACTTTACGTGGAGAAATAAGAGTCCTACTAGGATTGTGCTAGGCAAAAACTATAAAAGCTCACAACATAACCTATGTAGAGGTAACACAACTTTGATTTTCGGAATACACAGAGCTTTTGTCTATTAGTCTATTTTGCTGACTTAGGCATCGGAGAGGTATTCGGCACACACCCGCCGGCTAGCTCACGTTTGTGTTTTCAGGGAATAAAGCGACGACATTTGGAGGAGCGCAAACTTGATCAACAAGATTATACGAGAACATTATTTTGTGCTTGTATAATTGGCGCCGTCTGTGGGAATTCCACAAAGAACAAAACCTCTTGATCAAGCTTTCCTCTCTAGTTGGAAGCAATGGCGCACAATGAAGACTTGCCACAATCAGCTATTGATGGGCAAACCCCGGAGGGGGGTGGGAGTCGCGAAGGTTTGCCTTCTATCCCTCCCATGGCGGATTTAGAACCCCAACGACAGAACCCCCGAAGGGATACAAGGGGGAGACGGGGCGGCAGTCCCCATCGCTCTCAAAGTCATAAAAGACAGAGACGAAGGATGGACCATCAAGTTCTGGAGGATCGCGTGAAAGAGTAAGACGAGTTAATAAGGAGGATGGCGGCAGACATGGAGTCAATGAAGCACCAAATAAAAGGAAAAGGGGTGGCGACAAGAGAGGGGCGCAAAGGCAATACGCCCCCTCCCCACTCGGAAGATCGTGGTAGGCATACCACACCATCGCAAGCAAAAAGTAGGAGTCTTAGAACAGGCGACACTCACGGACTTCCAGGACTCGTTACTCCAGGTTTGAGAGAACAAGAACTGAGAGATCGTGTACTAAGGGAAGCACATATCGGCCCTCGCACACGCACCAAACGTCATCTAGGCACATGGAGTTGCCTAGATCATCTGACTTACGAACTGTGCTTGAAGAAAGGGCCCGGTGGAAGGAGGACACCAGGGCTCGCGACTCGCGCAGAGTTTCAGCCCTTCAGCGGTTGGCCCCTTGGACGCATAGGAGCGTCAAGGTAGGAATGCTAATGTCGCGCCTTGCTTACGAACCTGCAAACAAAGTATTAGCAAGGTTACAGAGCTCGCCGTTCGTTCCGGCAATTGAGAACTCACCATTACCTCAGGCTTCCACCAGTCCAAATTCACCACTTATGAGGGAAAGTCCGACCCCTACATGCACCTGAGCACTTTCGCCAGGTTATGGCAGTATATCAGTGAAGCGAGGCTTTAATGTGCATCCTATTTCCATCCAGCCTTGGCGACCTAGGTTTAACCTGGTTCGAAAGGTTACCAGAGGGTAGCATTGCCTCATGGACGCAGCTGGCAGAAGTGTTCGTGACTAAATTCAGGACGAACACCAAGACACCAGTGGAGATCGACCAGCTACTCTCCATTGACATGGGTGAAAAAGAAACGTTGAGGTCCTACAACAGTCGCTACTGGGAAACCTTCAACCAGATTGGGGATTGCCCTACGAACATCGCCATTGCGCAATATAAACGGGGCCTGCCAATCGGTAACAAATTGAGGGACTCAATTACTATGACGCCACCCCTCACGATGGAGGCCTTAATGGAGAGAGTGCACCAACATATTCGCGTGAAGGAAGATAGCGCCCATGCTAAGGCAAAATCCGGCATAACAGCAATGCCAGATAAAAAGACTACAGCAAAAGTCAACACAGTAGAGCAACCTAATAGGAATGGGCGAGGCAGGCAGGCCAATAGAGAGGACCCAGACAAAAGGAGGTTAAGAGTCCGCACTGCCATTACCATAGTGTTCAAAAAACCAATCTACCGAATTCTCAGTGAGATACGCAATGAACCTTTCGTCCGATGGCCAACAAAGTTGGGAGAAGCATAAAAAGACTATGACGAGAGGTCCCGGTGTAGCTTCCATGATGAAAAGGGGCACCGCACTGAAAATTGCACACTGTTGAGGCAACATTTGGAGGAGTTAGTGGCAGCTGGGCACCTGGACCAGTACATAGAATGAGAAACACAGCCAGCCCCCCAGAACCACAACAACCCAAACGGGATGCCGGTCGACGCTCCACCTCAAGGCGTGATTAACGTAATACATGGGATATGCGAACTTGAGCGGGTATGTGAGCTCAGGGGGATGATCAAAAAGGCTGAGCACTTGAGGGAGGTATTAAGTGCACAACCTGCCATCAAAAAGGGGAGAACAGAGGCCACAAATGTCATATCTTTTTCAGACAAAGATTTAGCAAGAATATATTGCCCTCACAATGATGCACTGGTTGTCACTCTACGCGTCAAGAATTTCGACATCAAACGGATTTTGATCGACCAAGGAAGCTCATGTGAGATAATGTATTACGAAACCTTCAAACAACTGAAACTGGAGGACAAAGACTTGGCACCTGCAACATCTCCCCTAATCGGATTCAACTCAATGCCAGAGTGGCCAGTGGGCAAGATAATCCTCCCAGTCAAGGCAGGAACCATGACGAAACAGGTGGAATTCTGGGTATTAAAAGTCCCTTCCACTTACAACATAATCTTGGGGAGGACATGGTTGCACATGCATGCAGTCGGTGCATCTCACATGCGGATCAACGATCGAGATTGCAAGAGTTAACGAGCGGAGTAATTGAAGAGGTCTTTGGAGACCAAATTATGTCCAAACAGTGCTTCGTCACAGTAAATGGCAGCCGCGCTGCCAAAGGGTATGTACAGATGGTGGAAGAGCCTGAGAGCAATGAACTATTTGCGGATGTTGGCAAGGCAGCTGAACAGGCAGTGGAAGACTTGGTACAGGTAAGGATAGATGAAAAAGACCCAGAAAAGTTCTTTTTGCTCGGCTCGTCTTTGTCCAGCACTGAGAGAATAGAGGTCATGGAATTCTTAACCTCTAACATCGAAGTGTTTGCCTGGACACCGTATGACATGCCTGGCATTGACCCAAACTTCATCTGTCACCAACTGAACGTCCACCCAACTGCCAGACCAGTTATACAGCGCACTCGCAGATCAGCACTCCACCATGCCGAGATAGTGGCGGAAGAAGTGGGAAACTTGCTGGAGGCAGGAGCTATCAGAGAAGTGCACTATCCCAGGTGGATCTCCAATACCGTAGTAGTGCCAAAGAAGAACGGAAAATGGCGTGTCTGCGTGGACTACAAAACAGTCAACAAGGCATGCCCAAAGGACAGTTTTCCCCTACCACGGATAGACCAACTGGTAGACCTGACGGCAGGACACAATCGACTTAGCTTCCTTGATGCGTACAGAGGTTACCATCAGATCGCTATGTATGAACCAGATCAGGAGGTCACATCCTTTACAACGCCTAGAGGATTGTATTGTTACAAGGTCATGCCCTTTGGCCTAAAAAACGCAGGGACAACATTCCAACGGATGGTCACCAAGATGTTTAAACCATTGTTAGGCAGAACGATGGAGGCTTACATAGATGACATAGTGGTCAAAAGCAAGGATGAGAAGGACCATCTCAAAGACCTAGGTGAAATGTTCCAGATTCTGAAGAAGAACAAGTTGCGCCTAAATGCATCCAAGTGTGCATTCGGCGTAGGATCAGGCAAATTCCTAGGCTTTCTGGTGACCAACCGAGGTATAGAAGCAGACCCTTCTCAGATCAAAGCAATCCAGGATCTAGAGAGGCCCAACACAGTAAAAGAGGTGCAGCATCTCACTGGCCTAGCTGCCGCACTCAACCGGTTCATAAGTCGGTCATCAGACAGATGTCGACCATTCTTCCAAGCATTGAAGGCCAAGTTTGAGTGGGATGAAGAATGCGATCACGCCCTAGAAAGCCTAAAAGAGTACATGTCTTCTCCACCGTTGCTAGTAACCCCAGTACCTGGAGAAGAGCTCTTTTTATACCTAGCAGTTTCACAGCACGCAGTCAGCGCAGTGTTGGTCAGAGCGGAAGGAATCCAACATCTGCCCATCTTTTATGTTAGCAAAACCTTGCTGGGCGCAGAAACCAGGTACCTACCATTGGAAAAACTGGCCTTAGCCTTGATGATGGCCTCAAGGAAGCTGTCGCATTACTTCCACGCCCACACCATAATCGTCCTAACAGCTTTTCCATTAAAAGCTTTGTTTGAGAGGGCGAACTTTTCTGGGCGAATCTTGAAGTGGGCGGTGGAATTGGGACAATTTGATATCAAGTTTCAACCCAGAACCGCAATAAAAGCCCAAGCTTTGGCAGACTTTGTGGCAGAGTTCACACCAGGAAGTCATCACATCTGCCCAGTTGACTTGACTGGCACAACAGAAAAGGGGATGAAAAGTGCCGCAGGAACTGCGCAACCCCCAAAACAAGATGCCCAGCCACATCCCAAGGCATACCGAATTGAAGAAAGGAATGAAGAGGCAAACCAAGCCATTCCCAGTGAGGACTCATCAAAAAATACAGATTTGAGGCAGTCTGACAGTAAAAATACAACACCTACAGTCGGCATGGACTTGGGGAAAACACCGATAACATTCATGATCCCAAAACATCATCCGATCCATCTACTTGCTGGAAGCTATTCGTTGGAGAGATATGGAAACTCTTCGTGGATGGAGCATCCAACAGGCACGGTGCAGGACTTGGCTTGGAACAAGCAGTCAACCTTGGCTTCCCAGCATCAAACAATGAAGCAGAGTATGAAGCACTTTTAGCAGGCCTAAAATCAGCACTCTTCATAAAGGCCACCGAGCTAATGGTCTACAGTGATTCCCAGCTGGTAGTAAACCAGATTTCAGGCGACTACGAGGCAAAAGATGAGAGAATGGCTAAGTACCAAGAGTTAATCAGAAAAGATATCATGAAATTCAAAGTAGTGCGGATAGAACAGATCGGCCAAGAAGAAAATAGTAGAGCAAACGAACTAGCAGGCTTCGTTTCGATGGCGGATACATCCATCCTACATTTGTTTCTGATCGACTACCTACCAAGACCAAGCATTGAAGAAACCGAAGTAGCTGAGGTATGTTGTGCCGAACTAGGCCCTTCATGGATGGATCCCATTATAGTATTCTTAAAAGACAGCGTCTTACCCGAAGAGAAGAAAGAGGCCAACAAAATAAGAGCAAACTCACAGCGATTTTGGCTCTCCCCATCAATGGCTTTGTACAAAAAATCCTTCACAGGGCCTTACCTGAAATGTGTTCATCCCAGCAAGGTCAAAGCATTCTTGTTCGAGATACACGAAGGCGTATGCGGAAGCCACCAAGGGGGAAGATCATTGGCATACAGAGCAATTTCATAAGGATATTGGTGGCCATACATGCAAGCAGATTCAGAAAAGTATGTCAAAAGATGCGAGAAATGCCAAAAATTCGCACACCAAATACATCAACCGGCCAGAGAGCTTCTACCATTAACTAGCCCATGGCCCTTCGCAATGTGGGGCTTGGACATAGTAGGACCACTTCCAACGGCACCCGGCAACAGAAAGTTCTTTCTTGCAGCAACAGACTACTTTACAAAATGGGTGGAAGCGCCTTAATAAAAGAGAAAGATGTGAAGAAGTTACTATGGCAGAATATCATCACTCGGTTCGGCATACCCAAGGCTCTAATATCTGACAACGACACTCAGTTCGATGGAAAAATTTTTAGAGGCTTTTATGAGGAGTACAAGATAGAATTCTACAATTCTACACCAGCATACCCCCAAGCAAATGGCTAGGCGGAAGCATCAAACAAAGTCGTCTTAGATGGATTGAAGAAAAGGCTGGAGAAAGCAAAAGGCAAGTGGGCTGAGGAGCTTCCTCATGTTTTATGGGCTTACCGTACCACACCTCGGCAGTCAACTGGAGAAACACCTTTTTCCTTAGCCTATGGCATGGAAACAGTAATCCCACTGGAAGTTGGCCTCCCCACTATTAGAAGTGAAAATTTTGATCCAGATTTAAATGAAGAAGCCATAGCCTTGGAACTCGACCTTGCAGAAGAGAGAAGAGAAAGAGCACTGGTTCACATCGCTTCATACCAGCAAGAGTTATCCAGAAAATATAATAAGACAGTATATCCGAGGCAATTCAAGATTGGAGATTGGGTGCTACGCAAAGTAATGGGAAACACTCTAGTCCCCGGAGATGGCAAGTTAGGGCCTAATTGGAAAGGACCATACAAAGTGGTTGGCTTAGCAGGAAAAAGGGCATATCACTTGGAAGACGGAGATAGCAAGGCTATTCCCAGGCCATGGAACACTGTCAATCTCAAACTATTTTATTTTTAGCTTTTCATTAAAGTACTTGCAATTTTTTCTTTTTTCAATAAAACAAGTAGTTTCCTTTTCAGCACAATTCTTTTCTTCTGTAAGAGTTGTTTTAGTGAGCTAGGGGCAATAAAAGCAGAGTTGGCCGGAATAACCAACACTTCGCTCTAGGTTGGCAGGAATAACCAACTTTGAGCTCTCTTCAGCCGAGATCAGGATCTAGGTTGAAGAAGTTTGGCAGGAACAACCAAACAATTTGCTCTAGGTTGGCAGGAATAACCAACCTTGAGCTCTCTTCAGCCGAGATCAGGATCTAAGCTGAAGAAGTTTGGCAGGAATAACCAAACACTTCGCTCTAGGTTGGCAGGAATAACCAACTTTGAGCTCTCTTCAACCGAGATCAGGATCTAGGCTGAAGAAGTTGGCCGGAATAACCAACACTTCACTCTAGGTTGGCAAGAATAACCAACTTTGAGCTCTCTTCAGCCGAGATCAAGATCCAAGCTAAAGAAGTTTGGCAAGAATAACCAAACACTTGGCTCTAGGTTGGCAGGAATAACCAACATTGAGCTCTCTTCAGCCAAGATTAGGATCTAGGTTGAAGAAGTTTGGCAGGAATAACCAAACACTTGGCTCTAGGTTGGCAGGAATAACCAACATTGAGCTCTCTTCAGCCGAGATCAGGATCTAGGCTGAAGAGGTTGGTAGGAATAACCAACATTTATCTCTTTTCAGCCGAGATAAGGATCTAGGCTGAAGAGAGTTGGCAGGTATGACCAAATATTTATCTCTCTTCAGCCGAGATAAGGATCTAGGCTAAAGAAGTTGGCAGGAATAACCAACATTTATTTCTCTTCAGCCGAGATAAGGATCTTGGCTGAAGAGGTTGGCAGGAAAAACCAACATTTATCTCTCTTCAGCCGAAATAAGGATCTAGGCTGAAGAGAGTTGGAAGGTATGACCAAACAGATTACAAGGTTAAGACCGAGATAGCTGTCTCGACCAGAAAATGTGCAAATCACAGTAGAAAATAAATGCAGGTATGGAATAAACCAAGCAAAAAGAAGATTTCATTTAACATCCAAAACAAAGTTACAAGAAGAGGGACTTTAGCCCGGTTACAAATTCTTTCCAAAAGAAAAGGAAAATATCGCAGAATCAAGCAAAAAGGTTGTCCAGATCCGCATCCAGGTCAACTCGAGCTACACCACTCGATAGCCCGGTTTCAGCAGGTAGCTCGGTCACATTTTCAACCAAGTCTTCCACCGGTGGCTCAACCTGAGCTGATGGAGCAGTATGGAGACCGCGATCAGTAGTAATAGCCGGGGTGTCATCAGGCTCTGGGAATGCCTCATCTTCCTCCCCAACTTGAACAAATTTTTGCTGAACGGCATTGGCATACTCCACTATGTAGCTCGGTATAAAATGTGGAGGAGGGTTCTAAAAGACCTCGGTCTCTTGGCCATGACCAAGCTTCGCCACAGCCGCCTTCCATCCACATTTGAAGAATATGTCTTTCGCAGCTTCACATTGTTGGATGTAAGTGGCCTCCCATTCCTTATAACCTTGGTTTTCAGCATCTTCCATACTTTTCTTCAACTCGGCGATCTTTGCATCCTTCTTCTTCTCGAGCTTGGCCAGCTCGCATAGATATTTATCTTTCAACTCGGTCGAAGCCTTCTGCTTATCTTCTTCAGTCGAGTTGACTTGTCTGGTGAGTCAGGCTATTTCGGTATGTAGCTCGGCCATTTTCTGCTTGGACTCTTCTAGCTCGGCGACTTAGCATTGGCCTCTGCCACGGCCTGCCGTGTGGTTTTACGTAGTTCCAACACACACTTGTGAGCAACATGATTCTTCTGCATGGCCTGCAAAAGGTGAGATAACAATTATAGCTAAAACCGCGCAAACAGATGTACAAATTAGAAAGACAAGCAAAGGAAGAACTTACCAGCACCATCGATTTTGTTGAAGAGCGAATGGCCTTCAGCTTGGTGAGATGGTCGTGGTGCTCCATATCGGCTGGTAGGCATACGCTCTTGGCGAGGTTAAAAGCCAGCGAATGGTCTTTCTCTGCGACCACTGAGTCAGTGTTGGTAATAGCTCGGTTCTTGTATGTGATCTTTGGTACCCATTCTGAAGGGCTAGCCCGGTCAGAACTCACTGGTTCTAGGCTCGGCCGGGTGGATTGAGGAAGCACGACGTCATCTTCATCAATAAGTTGTTGTGGCTCGGTTACAGATGTTCGAGCACGCTTGCTCGGCCGGGATAACAAGGCATGGGCCGTTGGAAGGGCCACTACTACCTCATTTGTTTGGCCGGCTTGTGGTACCTTGGCCTGAGTAGCTGTTTCGGTGATCAAGGCTCAGACAGCGCGGCGCTTTGCCATTTCTTGTTCTTCAGTTAAAGGAACAAGGTTAATTTGGGGAAGAGATGGATCAGGTTCTGGGGAAGATTCTAGGAGGAAGTCTGTTACCCTGGTCTTCCTCCTACTGCTATATCTATATGTCAGTTCAAAATTGAGTAGCTCAGCCCAACCTCTATCACGGTACCAGAGCGTGGCGCAGAGTGCGTCTAGATTGAGGTATTGGTACTGTGACTTTAGATGGTTCAAGTCTGCATAAAGGAAAAAGGCAACGGTTAGTACGGCGCAAAACTTATAAACAGAGTAAAGAGCGCACAAAGCTAAGCTGAGGTATTCATACTGGCTACTCCCTTATTCCAGTTAATTCGGTCACCCGGTATCTTGGCTTCCTGGTCTTCGAAGTTGCTTGAGACCCAGAAAAAAGTCATCATCATTTACATCTTTGTCCGGTGTATTTTTGATTATTTTCTCTCGGCGTCTTCTTATTCTTAAATAGTATACCCAGCCATCTTCATTCTAGCCAAGTGAATATTGGTGAAAAAGTTCGGCTAAACCGGGATTGAGGCCAAACCGGCAATTTAGCTCGGCGATACCGTTTATTATTCTATATGAATTGGTGCCAAGTTGGGTTGGGCATATTCTAGTTTGCCTAAGGAATTCGCATAGGAGTGGTTGAACTGGGAATTGGAGGTCGGCTTCAACAATGGATAGCACGGTAAATGGAACAAAACCTTGTTTTCCCCAGGGTGTGGTATCTAGTTCGGCTAGGGAAAGATGGACGTTGTCTGGAATTTGGTAATCCTTTTGGAACTCAGCTATGGCCCCGAATGAGCTTACTAAGAATCGATATTTTCCTATGTGGACTTAAGTTATGTATAAATTAGCTCGGAGTACTAGCTCGGTGTGGAGATGACATTGTGTATCTCGGTTGAGTGTTCAAGGAAGTGCCTGGCCAACCTAGTCAGAGTCTGCAAAGTGGAGATGAAAAGTGTTAAGCCCAAATCGTTAGACCGTGCTAAGTATAAAGGCAAAAAATAAATATAAGCCTAGCTCGGTTACGTAGGATACTATCTGTTCTTAGTTCAGTTGGAGCGAAGGACTTTAGCTCGGCTAAATGAAACGAAAGGTTCTTAGTCCGGCTGAAACTTAAGGCGAAGTTTAAAAATTTTAGCTCGGTTATTGGGTGGAGTTCTCTAGTTCGGTTGTGTTTAAGCCTAGAGTTGCCTAAACAGGTTTTTAGCTTGGTTACAGCATGATTCTAGATTCAAACTTTATGTTTTCTGAATCCAGACGGTGTGTTCTTAAGCACGAGCCTATGGTTTGGAGGTCTAGTTTTAGGTACTAACTGTTCTTATCCATTTCAGCAAAACTACAAAGTGTGTTTTGTAAAATATAAGAGTATGTACATCTATACTATACATATTCACGAAATAAACGGAAAAAGTGAGGATTTGAGTCACTTACAGTCTTAGAAGAAGAGGATGAAGTTCCAAACGATGAAGATGCCAGGCAGGAGCATAAGCTTTGCAGATGCAGTGTTTAGGAAAATAGAGGCTCAGAGGGAAAAGAAAGAGAAGATGAATAGTGGTATGTTTTGTTCAAAGAGTAGGGTTTTTTGTGTAAAGCGTGAATTTGGGCGAGACTATTCAAATTTTGCGAGGTACGAAGGCGGTGATGGCAGCTGTATTTGACCAATAAGGGCTTGCCATGTGTCCAAAAGAATCGTAAGTGACAGTTATGCAGCGACTGAAAATACATTTTTTGACCGGACAAATTAGTAGCCCAGTATCAATTTAGCTCAGTTGAAGGCCAACTTTTAGCTCGGCTGGTAAAAAGGTAATCCCAATCATGCTACGCAGATGGAATTAAGGGGCAATTGAGAGGGAGTTTTTATGAGCATTAGGGCCGAGCTAGGCCCAGGCGTAGTAATAGGCCATTCTATGGGCCATGGTGGAAAGGGCTTAGCGAGTGGACCTTAGTGTTAGCTCGGTCCAAATATGATTACAGTCACCACGGTCAGAGTGATAATAATTAGCTTGGTCATAGTATTCGAAACCAAGGTATTTGGGCTTCTTATGATAGACCTTGCTCTTGATTAGCTCGGTCAAAGCTTGCTATAGTTAGCTCGGTCTCAACAGACAAAACTGAGGTACAAGTGAACAAAGAGCCGAGCTATGTGTTGCATGTGAAAGCGCTGGATTAAGTATGACAAAGGGCTAATGTTAGCTCGGTCATACTGTCATCCAACCGAGGTAAAACCATCTCACTTGGTTTAAGCAGTGAGGGGGGTGTTGAAGGATAAACATTATCTTTCTGGAGTGTGATTTCTAGGAGAACTCTACGTGGAGGAATAAGAGTCCTACTAGGATTGTGCCAGGCAAAAACTATAAAAGCTCACAACATAACCTATGTAGAGGTAACACAACATTGATTTTTGGAATACACAGAGCTTTTGTCTATTAGTCTATTTTGCTGACTTAGATATCGGAGAGGTATCCGGCACACACCCGCCGGCTAGCTCATGTTTGTGTTTTCCGGGAATAAAGCAACGACGTTTGAAGGAACGCAAACTTGATCAACAGGATTATACGAGAACATTATTTCGTGCTCGTACATATAGTAAAAATAAATAGTTATTGTAGTATCACTCATTTTGATAACGCGTAATTATACATTAACATAAAAATGAATATAATAAATAAATAAATGTACAAATATTTTAATCATTTTAAACATATCTCCTAAGAATAAACCTTAACAAAATCCTAAAATTAATAATAATTGTCCCGCATCATTGTTGGTGTATTGGTGCATTCATTGTTTTGGTGCTCAATGTTGATTCAAACTAAAGGAACCATGACAGAACTCTTTCTTGGGAAAAACCAACAATTTTGGTGAATGGAAAAGCATGAAAAAGGGGTTACAATTAATCAGTGTAGATTCATTATGATTTGAATTTTGAACATGATTAAAAATTACATAAATTTCAATTTCACCCATTTTAAAAGGTAGAAATCTTGTTAAAGAGCCTTTTAAAGATATTAGTTAATAAAATTTAAAATATTATAACTTATATTATTATAAAAAAAATATATATATACAGTCATTTCAAACTTGTTAATAAAATATCGGTTAACAAAATCTTAGAAGTTAAATTCATTTCGTGTCGTCAAATTACAATGAAATAACTTTGAGTGCATTTAGATAAAAAATAAATAAAAATAAAATAAAATAAAATTTAAGTTAATTATATACAATTCTTCACAACCATATGCACACAAAATAAGCATTCCCCCACCCACACGTTAGAAATTCATTTAAACAGCAAAAGACTCCTACTTTAATGTGCCAAAAATAAAATGCTCATAGTTCTGATGTTATTTATAGTTAATTACTACTCTCATGATTATTTTATATTACATTTTTTTTTCATTCTAGACGGGGCTATTGGCGAAATAATATGGACTACATTAAAAATAAAAATAAAAAAATTAACTAGACCAAAATATAAAAACTTTATATGCAAAAGATAATGAAACTGAAATTACTGCAAAACTCACCAAATTCTCCATTTTCAAGGAAAAATTGATGAAAAGTCCATTTTGAAGAGGATGTAAGGAATTAGATCCCATGAGTATTTTTTTTTTTTTTGTGGTGAGAAGTACACAAAAGGTTGTAGTGAGAAGGACATTTTGTTGTTTTGAAAAATATTTTGTTTCTAATTTTACCCCTTAACCTATATGTTGAAAAAAAAAATTATCTGTTCAATTTTTTTGAAGCTATATGTTTAAATTTGTATCGATTTGTTCAAATTTTCCCCCTATCTGTTCGATTTTTTGATATTTTCTGTTCAAATTTGATCCTATCTGTCAAAATCTTTTTTATCTATTGAAATTTTGTATCTATCAATTGAACCTACTCCATCTGTCTCTTTCTATCTATCTCTTTCTCTATCTGTCAAACCAAATATGTTTGTTCTTATTGTTTGTTCTATGCGTTCAACAACAACAAAGAACAAAAAATACATACAAAATTTCAAATAAAATTCTATCTATTCAACAACAAAGAAAAAAAAATCTATAAAAATTAAATTAACAGAAGAGAAAAATTACAAAAACAGCATACACAGATTACGTGCACAATTTGACATTCATTGTATAATGGGTAAACTACCAATAGGTCTTAATAGTTAGACCTAATTCCTATCAAGTCCTATTGAAAATAAATCCTAGTAAAATTGTCGCTAAAAATTATTTTTTGTAACAATTTTTGCACATATCCCTAAAAATTGACAATAGAGATTTTTTTTTATCATGACTTTTATAAATTATCGCTAAAACTTACAATTAATAATGTTTTTCTGTGATGAATTTTTCAAACTGTCGCTGAAAGTTAAAAGTTAATGACTTTTTTTGTGATAATTTTTTAAAACTGTCGCTAAAACTTATAATTAGTAATATTTTTTGTGACAATTTTTAATCTATCGTTAAAAATTAATAATTAGTGACATCTTTTAATAATATTTGATTAAAAACATCATAATTCTCATAAAATTTATTGAATAATAAATTTACTTATTAAAATTTACACGTAAGTCCCTTATATAATCGTATCCTATATTTTTAGATTTGAACGTTCCAACACCTTTAGATGGCCTGACTAGGTTCTGAGCAGACAAGAAACGTGTGCATGTGATTCTCAAGTGGGCAAATTGTAAATAGGTAGGATAGTCATAAAATAGTTGTACTATATTTAAGAATATTTTCTTATGTAATTTTGACATACAGTAAATACTTATACCAAGCACAAAAATTGATTTGTATCATACACAAAAAGATTTACACCACTATAAAAATACAATTATTTTCACATCGCTCTATTAAAATGCATTTTCTCCATTCTCAAATTATTGTTCACCTGCTCCACTTAAAAACCTCCCCCCTTGGACAGGTAATCCTATATATTCCAAAACCATAAAGTAATATTATACCTATTCTTGTACTTCTACTAACATTTTCAAAGAAAATGAATTTATTCAGACAATTTGAGTGCATCAATCAAATACATAACTAAATGGAAAAGTTACAATTCACTGTAATTTTTTAAAAATATCTACAGATCAGTGATAAATTTTATAAATATTAATAATTAAAATTATAAATTTTTTCATGTATGTGTAATTATTTTGTGAAAGAGTCACCGGATTATAAATTCTCCTCTTTTAATTGATTTCAAATATGAACTCCATATTTAAAAAGTATATATTTACTCTATCTAAAATTGTGAATTTTATTAGTTAATCTAAATAAAATTTAAATTTTATTTAAACTTTAATAGTGGGTTCATAAAATGGGACTTCTTTACTAGGTTTTCAAAGCTATGTAAAATTATAAAAATTGAGAGGGAGTTTTTATGAGCATTAGGGCCGAGCTAAACCCAGGCGTAGCAATAGACCATTCTATGGGCCGTGGTGAGAAGGGCTGAGCAAGTGGACCTTGTGTTAGCTCGGTCCAAGTATGATTAGAGTCACCACGGTCAGAGTGGTGATAATTAGCTCGGTCATGATATTCGGAGCCGAGGTATTATGGCTTCTTATGGTGACCTTGCTCTGGTTAGCGCGGTCAAAGCTTGCTGTAGTTAGCTCGGTCTCAACAGACAAAACCGAGGTACAAGTGAACAAGAGCCGAGCTATGAGTTGCATGTGAAGGCGCTGGATTAAGTATGAAAGTGCTAGTGTTAGCTCGGTCATACTCTCATCCAACCGAAGCAAAACCATCTCACTTGGTTTAAGCAGTGAGCGGGGTGTTGAAGGATAAACATTATCTTTCAGAAGTGTGATTCCTAGGAGAACTCTACGTGGTGGAATAAGAGTCCTACTAGGATTGTGCCAGGCAAAAACTATAAAAGGTCACAACATAACCTATGTAGAGGTAACACAACTTTGATTCCCGAATACACAGAGCTTTTGTCTATTTGTCTATTTTGCTGACTTAGGCATCAGAGAGGTATCCGACACGCACTCACCGGCTAGCTCACGTTTGTACTTTTAGGGAGTAAAGCGACGACGTTTGGAGGAGCGCAGACTTGATCAACAGGATTATACGAGAAGATAATTTCATGCTCGTACAATTGGCGCAGTCTGTGGGAATTCCACAAAGAACAAAACCTCTTGATCAAGCTTTCCTCTCTAGTTGGAAGTAATGGCGCACAATGAAGACTTGCCATAATCATCCATTGATGGGCAAACCCCGGAAGGGGGTGGGAGGCGCGAAGGTTTGTCTTCTATCCCTCCCATGGCGGATTTAGAATCCCAGCGACAGAACCCCCGGAGGGATGCAAGGGGGAGGCGGGCTAACAGCCCCCGTCGCTCTCAAAGTCCTAAAAAACAGAGGAGGAGGATGGACCCTCAAGTTCTGGAGGATCGCGTGAAGGTGCGGGACGAGTTAATAAGGAGGATGGCAGCAGACATGGAGTCAATGAAGCGCCAGATAAAAGGAAAAAGGGGTGGCGACAGGAGAGGGGCGCAAAGGCAACACGTCCCCTTGTCACTCAGAGGATCGTGATAGGCGAACCACACCATCGCAAGCAGAGAGTAGGAGCCTTAGAATAGGCGACACTCAATCAAAGACTTCCAAGACTCGTTACTCCAGGTCGGAGAGAATGAGAACTGAGAGATCATACACTGGGGGAAACACCTATCGGCCCTCACACATGCACCAGACGTCATCTAGGCACACGGAGTTGCCTAGATCATCTGACTTACGAACTGTGCTTGAAGAAAGGGCCCGATGGAAGGAGGATACCAGGGCACGTGACCCACGCAGAGTTTCAGCCCTTCAGCGGCTGGCCCCTCGTACGCATGGAAGCGTCGAGGTAGGAATGTCAATGCCGCGCCTTACTTACGAACCTGCAGACAAAGTATTAGCAAGGTTACAAAGTTCGCCATTCGTTCCGGCAATTGAGAACGCGCCATTACCTTCAGGCTTCCACCAGCCTAAGTTCACCACTTATGAGGGGAAGTCCGACCCCTAGATGCACCTAAGCCACTTTCGCCAGGTTATGGAAGTATATCGGCGGAACGAGGCCTTAATGTGTATCATGTTCCCATCCAGCCTTGGCGACCTAGGTTTAACCTGGTTCGAAAGGCTACCAAAAGGCAGCATCGCCTCATGGGCACAGTTGGCAGAGGCGTTCGTGACTAGATTCAGGACGAACACCAAGACACCAGTGGAGATCAACCAGCTACTCTCCATAGACATGGGAGACAAGGAGACGTTGAGATCCTACAACAGTCGATATTGGGAGACTTTCAACCAGATAGGAGATTGCCCCACAAATCTCGCCATCGCGCAATACAAAAGGGGTCTACCAGTCGGAAACAAGTTGAGGGACTCAATTACTATAACGCCAACCCTCACGATGGAGGCCTTAATGGAGAGAGTGCACCAACATATTCGCGTAGAGACGTTGAGATCCTACAACAGTCGATATTGGGAGACTCTCAACCAGATAGGAGATTGCCCCACAAATCTCGCCATCGCGCAATACAAAAGGGGTCTACCAGTCGGAAACAAGTTGAGGGACTCAATTACTATAACGCCACCCCTCACGATGGAGGCCTTAATGGAGAGAGTGCACCAACATATTTGCGTAGAAGAAGATAGCGCCCGTGCTAAGGCAAAATCCGGTACAACAGCAATACCAGATAAAAATACTATAGCAAAAGTCAATACAGTAGAGCAACCTAACAAGAATGGGCAAGGCAGACGAGCCAATAGAGGGGACCCAGAAAAAAAGAGGTTAAGGGTTCGCACAGCCATTACCACAGTGTTCAAAAAACCAATCTACCGAATTCTAAGTGAGATACACAACGAACCTTTCGTCTGATGGCCAGCAAAGTTAGGAGAAGCACAAAAGGACTATGACGAGAGGTCCCGGTGCACCTTCCATGATGAAAAGGGGTACCGCACTGAAAATTGCACGCCGTTGAGGCAGCATTTGGAGGAGTTAGTTGCAGCTGAGCATCTGTGTAGACGTCCCCGAACGTCCAGGGAGGGAATCCCGTTTTGTTCATTGGGCTCACTACAGCTCAGGACTCAATGTCACGGTCCTGTATCTAATCTCGCAGAGTGCAATGCAAGACCGATGAATCATCAAAGAGTCCAAATCCGGCAAATCGTTTTTGAAAACAGATTTTTTCAAAGAAGTGCCAAACATGGATTGCTTTGCCAGATACAGAGTCGCCACCTAAATATTTATTTTGGGAGAATTTAGGAAACCCTGACTCGTTGCCTAAGGCCACGTGTCCGTCATCACCAAAGTTGCCTCGGCTCGGGAACTTGGGTACGATTGGGAAAGGTCACTTCGTGAGCACCCCCGCTCGCCCGATCAAAGATCGGCCTCTACTAACCATGATATCAAGTTTTGAAAACATTATATGTTCTTATTCCGGTTATTAGCCTAGAATTGCTATGTGATGCGCACAGCATACAAGTATAGACTGGATCGCCTGAATTGGAACGAAACATCTCATGTTTGTTATGAAAACGGTTTGCTACTCACAAGTAGGCTAAAATGTGGATTTGCCACCCTCAGGTGGGCTTTGGAAAACACGATGATTTGCCACTCTCAAGTGGGCTTAAAACTCACAATCAATGCATTATTTCAATTCAGATAATCCAACCTTCACCCACAGGCATTCAGGCAGGTATAGCACATAAGCACATAGTCTCATGGTAAGCATGCTATCATGGCAGTCACTCACACGCATGCAAGGATGCTAAAGCATAACCACTTACCGAGTACTCCAAGCCAAAACAGAAGCTATGTTAGAAATCAATGCATGATCCTAACTATATAGAAATGCCTAATGCAACACATGCAAAAATGCAACTATAATAGGCTCGGCTATTCTAAGAACGGCATATGCAATGCAACAGGAAACATGTATTCAACTTGGAATTGAAATACAATGCAGTTAGTATGATGCGCCGAGCCCGGTGCATGTAATACAGATGAATGATGCAAACATGCAAGCATAAGTATGCTAATTGAAACATGCCCTAATCTAACCATCATAAGCTGGTAAATAAAAGGGAGAAAGACGTGGGGTTGGAAGACATACATCACACACACACACACACACACTTATTACAATTGCCCTCGCTCGGAGGGTCCGAATAAATAATACAGTCCGGATAAATAGTTACAGTCCAAATAAATAATTAAATATTACAAAACCCTAATTATTTAACAAATTAACTAGAAAAGCAAATAAATTAGCGTGCATGCTATAAAATGGACTGCCTCAGCTCTTGTTCCGAATGATGAAAGATGCATGCGTGCTTGGGTCGCTTCGTCGGAAAATTCCTCGCGATGCCCCGATTTGCCTCTGTTTGCAATTAATCCCTGAATGCTGTGCAAAGCTCTAGAAGGCTGCTGATTTCTGGTTTGCTACAACAGAGAGCAAGAAAGGGGCATGGCAAAGTATTTTCACATATGTATGCACACCTCGATCCTCGTGCCACCAATCACGCATCTCGATGCATGATGGCCGAGGAGCCGAATTGCACGACTCGATGTGAAATGAAAGCACGTGACAACACAACAAGGCCTAGACTCCATCATGGGTAATCCGGAGTGTCGGCGACAGGGAATTAAGGTACGTTCCGTCACTTCGGGTACGAAACGTCCCTCGTTTCCCGTGTTTGGGCTAACTCCTATCCCAAACACAATGCAATGAGATGGCATATACAATGCGACTAACATACAACCTGGCATATGCAATGCTATGGACTAAAATGGCATACACAATGCACGTGACACAACATGACATGCACAATGCACTAACATGCAACCTAGCATACGCAATGCTATGGACTAAAATGGCATACACAATGCAAGATGGACTTACACCAATATGAGTGGACATCAGCCACACTCTCACATCAGTGGCCATATGATGAAAATGAGACAATCGAAATACATGCAAACATGCACGCATGCAATGGACTGATCCTAAGGCACAACATGCAACTCTAACTAAGCATGGCAAAGAATGAAATATGGCATACAAGCATGCAATTTTCAGCTCTGAAACATGATGCACAATGGTCCCGAATCATGAAAATATGTCACACAATGCAAGCTAGATGGCCCGAATACCGAAACTAATGAAGTGTGTTACACTAGAGGTACACAAAGCAATGCACAAATGGAAAAACCAACCCCAAACAGACCCTAGGTAGGTCTGAAATAGTGGGGAAATGGTCTAAAATGATGGCTCGGAATGCAAGGAAATGGAGCTCATTCAATGGTCGGTAAATGAGGCATACAAGCCCGACTCTCAAACGCATTTAAAGAGTATAAAACATGAGGATATGGAATTCACATAAGCTCTGAAATATGATGCAAAATGACCCCAAAGCATGAAAATACCTCAGTATATGCATGCAATGGACCTCGAAACTCAAAACTAGGCATGGACATTGAACTACAAGCATGCAAAACAAGGATCATTCTACCATGAGACCCAAAAACAGAGCTAGGGAAGTCCAAAATATGCACAAAACAAGTTTAAGGCATAGTCAAAATATGCTAGAATCAAGGGTCAACAAAGCATGCAAAGAAAGCTAGTGAACCTCGAGTTGTACTACAACTATATGAAGCATATGAGAGCTTACCAAACCAGCCAAAAACAGAAGTATGCCATGCCAAAATATGCCCAAAAACCCACTGAAACTCAGTCAATGCATGCAAGAATGATAGGCCCCTTTGGAGGGCCATGCAAGGGGTTGTTCTACACATATATGACAGACACACAAAATGGTAAAACAACCTCTGGACAGAGGTTATGAGGGTCCTAAAACCCACCAAAAAGGTCCTGAAATGAAGCTAGGAAGCATGCAAGTAAAAGCCCCTTTGAAAGGCCTTGAATAGGATTGCTCTACACAGGCATAATAGACATTCAAAATGGCCAAAAGGGCTCTGGACAGAGCTTATGCAGGTCATAAAACTCACAAATAATGGCCTAAAACATGGCTTCAAAACATGAAAATAGGGGCTCCTTTGTAAGGCCAACAAAGCTAGTAAAGAGAACAAGGGGTGAGAGGGTCACCCCTCTCTGATTTTAAAGCTCAAAGACACATGTTAGCCACTGAAAATCCACTAGATTTCAGTGGCTAAAAGGCCAAACCAAGGCCAACACAAATGCTCTAATGCATAGCTCAAAACATGAGGAAATGAAGCATGCAAGGGAGTAGATGACCCCTGTAGACACCCCATTTTTGACCGTCCTCAAGACTTGGACGTCACCATTTGAACACTCGGTGATCATCCATGTTTGTGTTCGTTTTGAGTTCTCGGGGGTCTCGGCTACGCGCCTTGCCTCAGGATCTCTTAACTTGCCCGGTCTGTGCTTGGTTTTGCACCAAGGGCTTGTGTTTTGTGCTCCTGAGGGTAGGAGGTGGCTTGTCAGCCATCCCTTAAACCCACCGGCCATGGCTTAGGGCCACCGGCCTTGTTTTCTTTCCACCGGCCATTGGTAATGGCCGGTCGGCTCTTTGTGTGGTCGGCCGACCATTTAGTTGGCCGTTGGTCTCCTTTTCTGGCCGGTACCACCTTTTTGCCTCTTTCAGGCATAGTGCATGCCAACTGTGCCAGCTGGAGTGCATGGACTTGTCCTCTATACAGCTATATGGAGGAACTTGCCCTTTTTGCACCCTTTTGGTCTAGCTTCTTGAGGAAGCTTGGACCTTTGTCTTAGCTTCCTCAAGAAGCTTGCACCCCTGTTCCAGTTTCCTCAGGAAGCCTTGGCCCCTTTGCCTTAGCTTCCCTTAGAAGCCTTGACCCTTTTGTTAGCTTCTCTAGGAAGCTTAACACTTTGCCTTGTCTATATAACGAGACCTCCCTCCTCCTTTGAAGGGGTTCAGCAAAACCAGACCTAATTACATATATTTCTGATATATATCACCCTCTCTCTCTATATCTCCCTCTTTCTCTTGATTTGTGTGTGTTTGAGGGCCTAAAAGTGTAGTTTGTTCTTAGTTTTGCACTAGAACACATAGTATTACACCATATTTCGACTTTGGAGGTGTTGAGGGTTTGTTCTTCAAGTTTTAGGGTGGTTTTGATCAGAAGAAGGGGGCTGCACTTGCTGTTCTTGAAGTGTTCTTCAAGGGTAACACTTTTGC
The DNA here is from genome assembly GCA_030407325.1 of Camellia japonica. Taxonomy (NCBI): domain Eukaryota; kingdom Viridiplantae; phylum Streptophyta; class Magnoliopsida; order Ericales; family Theaceae; genus Camellia; species Camellia japonica. Next base: position 85,424,986 of record JAPPVO010000013.1, on the reverse strand, counting down.
TTTATTTTCCCCAATCTTACACTAGTCTTTAACCTATCTTGCATACTGATTTAAGCTTTGTGTATAACTGAAAAAAAGTCTTGTATTTGCATGCTTAAGATACTTCATTAAGGTCATTTTGGTATTGGGGGTCGATCTCCCCCTCTTAGGCCTTGTTTGGCCCTTTTTGTGCTCTCTTTGTTAAGCTTTGAATACCTTTGTGCATTGACCTTCTCACCACTGAAATCCAGTGGATTTTCAGTGGTGAAGGAGGGGTTTTGAGGTCTTGCATAGGGGAGGGACACCCCTCTCCCTTTGTTTCTCTTTTGTTTGCATTTTTGGCTCATAAGGGTAACATATATGTGTAGTTGCTTTTGACTTCATTTCAGAGGTTTTTGGGTGTTATTTGGTCATATTATATCTCTGTTTTTGGTCGGATTAATGGCCCCTTGCATGCATAGTATACTTGCTTTGCATTCCTCTTTTTTGCCTAGAAGTGCATCATGCATTTAGCCTACCATGCTCTCATGTTTTGGCCTAACTTTGTGAAGTTCTTAGCCATGTATTACCATGCTTGAGGTCTGTTGGGTGCTGATTTGATCATATTTGCCATGATTGGTATAGCTCCTTTGCATTTTGGCTTGTGAGCCTTGAGTGTGTGAGTCATTAACATGCTTTAGTTGGGTGATTTCAGTGATTTGGAGTCATTCCCCATGCTATTTTAGTCCCTAATCCATGCTTGTATGCTTGCAATCATCATCCCTTTCATGCCTTGAAGAGTTGTTCTTTTATGCCTAGAAATGGGTCATAGTGCATGCCTTTTGTTTAAGTCATTTGGGATGCCATTCATGCGGGTTTTGGGGTGTATTTAGATGCATTGAAACTCTGTTTTCGGTTGAATAGTCCATGCCATGTGTGGTTGGGGTGGTTGTAGTAGAGCACTGCCTTTTGTGGCCTTAAATGCCCTTTGTTTTGGGCCCATTTCTTGGCATGTTTTGACCATGTTCCGTGCATATTCTAGTCCCATTTTGGTCTGCCCTAGGACTAATTTCAGTCACTTTGGCCCTTTGGGGCTTAGTTGGTATGGTTATGGCTTGAGTCCTTTGGTTGGTCTCAAGCTTTGGACCGCTTTGCATGCTATGCTTCATTTGCATGTTTGGTTTGGCACTCCTATTAGCATGATTTCAGAGCTCAGCATATTTTTAAAATGCCCATGTTTGTCTCTTTTAAGTATGCTTAGAATTGCCTCTTTTATGCCTTAGGTGATGGGCCTTGGTATATGCATGCTTCCATGTGTGTTTTGTGCCTTTGTTGCACCCTTTTGGCCGCTGTTTTGGGATGGGCTGAGGCCCTCTCATTTTAGTATAAGTCCATCTTTGCATACTTTGCATGTTTGCACGTTGCATTACATTAGTTGCAAGCTTGCATTATATCATGTTTCCGTTGAATGTTTGCATTGTATGATAGGTCGCATCACATTGCATTTTGAATGCTTGGCACATTGCATGTTTACATGCTTAGTTTGCATTACATTTGGCATGTTTGCATACTCGAGCCATCTTACATACTTGAGCCACATTGCACCCATACATAGCATTTTGTTTGGTTTGGGGTGTCAAACCAGGCATGAGAGATGAGGCGTGTTCGTACTCAAAGTGACGAAATACGTCTCACTCCTCGGTCGCCAATGCCCTTGACCTCAACATGATAGGGCACGAGGCATTCATCTCTTTTATGCATTCATTTTACATTGAATTGCAAGCTTGGTGCCTTGGGCCATCATGCATTGAAATGCGTGATTGGTGGCCTGATAACCAAGGGCCACACTCCCTTGAGTCCATAATATGATTGGGAGAGTGGCCATGCACACATTGCTTTGAATTTCCTTGCCATACACTATCTGCCCTCTGCTGCTATCAAAAACAGGATTCTGCAGGAATTTTGGCCGGCCGGCCATACACAGTGCCGACCGACCATCAGTGTCCAACCGATGACACAAGTTTTGGCCGGTAAGCCTATTCCCATGGCCGATGACCTCTTATTCTGGCCGGTGACATCCCAGAGCACTCAGGGGGTAATTCAAAAGGGGCCTGGAGACTTTCATAATTTTCAGAGGGGTAAGGCAGTGTAAACAGAGGCAACAGTGGCATGGTACGGGTTTCCAAGCAATGTGAGCCAAGCATGCATCATTCACGCAATCCGAGGCGGGGCTGCGGCCACTTTCTTTCTGTAATTAATTTGTTAATTAATTAGAAGTTCTGTAATAAATAATTTAATAGTATTCATTTTGTTGTGTAATATTTATTTGGACCCTCCGAGCGAGAGCAATTGTGTAATAAGTGTGCGTGAGTGTGTATATGTCTTCCAACCCCACGTCTTTCTTCCCTTTTATTTACTAGCTTTCGATGGTTAGTTTAGGGCATGTTTCAATTAGCATGATAGCATGTTTGCATACATTCATTCGTTTTGCATGCACCGGGCTCGGCGCATCATACTAACTGCATTGTATTTTAATTCCAAGATTGAATACGTGATAGCTGTAGCATCATCATATGCCATCTTAGGATAGCTGAGCCTATTGTAGTTGCATCTCGTCTGTGTTGCATTAGCCATCTTAACATGAGCTAGGATCATGCATATGATTACTTACTAGTTTCTATTTTGGCTTGGAGTACTCGGTAAGCATTTATGTTTTAGCATCCTTGCATGCGTGTGAGTGTTGCCATGTCAGCATGCTTTACCATGAGGCTATATGCTTAAATGATATAACTGCCTGAATGCTTGTGAGTGAAGGTTGGATTGTTTGAGTTGGAACAACTCGTTGAAATCCGTGTTTTTAGCCTACTTGCAAGTAGCAAATTCCAAACCATTTTTCAAACGAGCGGATCTGCAATGCTTTGTTTCAAATTAGGCGATCTAGTCTATACTTTTGTGTTATGCGCATCACATGGTAAATCTAGGCTAATAACTGGAATAAGAGCACATAACGTTTTCAAAACAAGATATCATGGTTAGTAGAGGCCGATCTTCGGATCGGGCGAGAGGGGGTGCTCATAGCTGACCTTCCCCAATCATACCCAAGTTCCCGAGCCGAGGCAACTTTGGTGATGACGGACACGTGGCCTTAGGCAAACGAGTCAGGGTTTCCTAAATTTCCCAAAATAAAATATTTAGGTGACGACTCTGTATCTGGCAAAGCAGTCCATGTTTGGCACTTCTTCGTATAAAATCTGTTTTTCAAAACGATTTGCCAGATTTGGACTCTTTGGTTCAGATTAAGAACCGTGACAATTTGAGTCCGAACTGTAGTGAGCCCAAACGAACAGAACAGGGGGATTTCCCTCCCGAGGCGTTCGGGGACGTCTACAACCCCCAATAGAAAAATGTCCTTAATCAGACATGTTTAGAAGCTCAAAACAAGACTTTTTTCAGTTTATGACAAAGCCTAAATATGCTTGCAAATAGGGCTAAACTATGAAGCAAAACAATGCTACAAAAAGGGAAATAAAGACTTACCCTTGTAGCCAATAACTCCAGCAACTTCTGGACCAAGAAAGTGAGCTCTCAACCTCTGAAAAACAGCTCCAAGGTACTTAGGATGGTAGTGGAGGTGTTGTGCTTGGAGGTGTAGTGTAAATGGCTAAGAATAATGGAGTATTTGAGCTTGAAGTAGAGAGATATGGAGAGGTGTATGCAAATGCCTTAACAAAAATGTTCAACCCTTGTAAAGGAGGAGGAGGCCTCCCTTTATAGAGAAGAGAGGCCAAAGCTTCTCTTGGAAGCTTCAAACCAAGAATAAACATCCTCCATACACGTGTATGGAGGATGCATCAAATGGCTCCCAACTAGCACAGCTGGAACACATTCAGTGAGACCAAAAAGCAGGAAGCAGGCCGACCAGTTGAGGTGGTCGGCCGGCCACTCCCCCTGGTCGGCCGACCAGGGGTCAAAATGTTCAAGTTGAAAAGGTGGTCGGCCATCCCAGATTGGTGGTCTCCCAGGTGAATGCAGCTCAGTGGTGGTATGGGAGACCCGAAATTGTGGCTCAAAAGTGAGAGAGACCAAGGGGTCAAAAGGGTCAAGCAAAAAAGGTGGTCGGCCTACCAAGATTGGTGGCCTCCCAGATGAATGCAACACAATAGTGGTATGGGAGACCCGAAATTGTGGCTCAAACGTGAGGGAGACCACCTACCTGCCAAGAAAAACCGGCCGACCGGGGAAAGGTGGTCTCCAAGAAGAAAAGGTGGTTTCCCACCCTACTACCACCTTCCTAACAATGAAACTAGGGTCCATGCCAAAAATGAACCCACACCGATGCAAAACGAGGGTTTAGGGGCCAAAATACGCAGCCGGGGGCCTCGAAAACAGGCTGTTAAGCACCGGAGGTGGCGTATGGCCACAAAGGTGGTCTCCCAGGCCACAGTGTCCCTCTAGGGAGAGGGAACAAGGTGTGTGCCAAAAACCGGAGCAAACGGAGAAAGTTAAGCCGTCCCGAACCGAGGCGCACGGCCGACGGCTCCGAAAATCAGAAACTGGTCTCCAAACGGGAACAGTGGTCTACGACCATGAAAAGTAACCTACGGCCACTGAGAGATGGTCTTCGAGACCTCTCCCTCCCTTCGGGAAGAGAAAATAGAGAAAACAAGACCTGGTTCGCAAACCGAGGCAAAGCACAAAAGAGTCCCGAAGTCCGGAGGCAAGGCTCTCAACCGAGACTCTGTGACCTCAGAACGAGCACAATATGCAACATCACCGAGCGCTCAATCGGTGACGTCTAAGTCTTAAGGTCGGTCAAAAATGGGGTGTCTATAGTTGCCCCTCTTTGACAGAACTCGGATGTCATAAGTGACGGGAGTGAATGTCAAAGCCCAGAGACGACCAATTTTTTACAAGGCCGAAGACTTAGACAAATAGGCAAGATAAACAAAGAGGTGTGCCCGCAAGCATGGGAGCAAAATGCAAAACGATATGCACCAAGTCGAACGTAACTCATGATCATGCAAAGCAGCAAGTTGTAATGAAGCAAATATTCACAATAGATACAACAGTTTTAAGCAAGAATGCAAAGCAACAACTACATTTCATGCAGTAAGAATGCGGAGAATTATTCGATTCTCGCCACGTCTCACACGGAGAAGATACAATACCTGTGAGGCTCGTCTGGTCGCACCAGCTTCAAATGAATCATACATACAATATCGTGCCTGCAAAAGAGAGAAACTTAACAAGCACAACATAGTTGGCAACACATGTTCAACCCTACATCGAATGCAGACAAACATGGTGCCGATGGGAAAGTGCATCGCAATGCGAGAGGAGCATACGTGACAACGCAAGTTAAGCATGGAGGCATGACAATACCAATGAAACATGCACAACAATGCGAGTGGCATGCATAATCAATGCAAGATAAGTACGACTTTACAAGCATGTTTAAGATAAAACACTGAGTAAAGAAATGCAAGCTTTGACGATGACAACTCAATCGTGACCTCCGGTTTACCTCCCGGAGGGGTCACAACGTATTCAAAAGGATACACCTCGCTCTTGGCGAGTGACGACAAAACACGCATTGAAAGTTGGAATTGAAGTTCCCGCGAAGGGATTTCGCGCTGAAAAGTGCACTTTCCTTGTACTTTCTCGAGTGCCGGGGACTCCGATCATCACCAAAATTTGCAGGGAGCTCAAAGAGGCATTGGAGACCACCTAGGAGGGCCACCGACCAGGTTTGGTGAAGGGGGGTGGTCGGCCTACCAGAAAAGGTGGTCGGCCGACCACCTAGCCAAAAACAGGGGGCAATTTTGTCCTTTTGCCCTTGTTTCTTAAAATACACATGGCCAAACACTTTTTGCTCATAACTCCAAGTCCGAAATTAGTGCTCCTTTCTTCCTAGACCACTTTTTCCCTCAGATCTACTCTTTATACGCGTTTTCCAACACCCCACGCAAAGTTGTTTCGCGAAATCTTTCGGTTTTCTTCACTTTGGACCGATTAAAATTTGATTTCGGAGCTTCTTTTCCCATTTTCACCACTTGAGGTAAGTTTGTCTCAATATTTGGAACATTTTCTCGGGAGTTGACTTTTGTTGACTTTTTCATTTCCCGAGAGTTGACTTTTGTTGACTTTTTTCAATTTTGGCTCATTTTGCTCATTTTTGCAGATTTCTTAAGATGGCAGGTCATTTTCCTTAGGGCGGAGGTCCTCCAGATGCCGGAGGTGAGCCAGACATTATGTCTTTGCCTCCGAGGATTCAGTCATTTGTTCCCGAGAGGTATGACCCTCCGGCGCACATCCTTCCTCGGGCCATTTTCTACCACTTCACCGACTTTGACGAGCGAGCACCTGTAGATCTATTACTGCGGAAGCCAGAGTCCCACCTCTCTCATCAGGCACGAGAGGTATGTACTTCACTTTTATATTTTCTGCAGTGCATTCTGCATTTTCCGTGCATTTCACGCTTTCGCTACGCATGCTTATCTGCTCATTCTGAATGTGTTCACACACCATACTTCTGCTTACTCTAGCACATAGCTCACAGCACAGTATTTTGTTTAGTTGACACGCAGCCCAAGCACTTGAATTTCAGAACACACAGCTCACACTTTGACGATGAACACACAGCCCACTATTTGACGGCGAACATACAGTCCACTATTTTCTGAAATCTAAACACACAGCCCAAACTTGTTGATTATGAACACGCAGCCCACTATTTTTGAAGTCTGAACACACAGCTCAAACACTTGATGTTGAACACACAGCTCGAACTTTGAGATGAACACACAGCCCACTGTTTTGAAATTTGAACACGCAACCTAAACTTTGATGTTGAACACACAGCTCACACTTTGATGATGAACACACAGCCCACTGTTTGACGACGAACACACAGTCCACTATTTTCTGAAATCTGAACACACAGCCAAACTTGTTGATTATGAACACGTAGCCCAAACTGTTGTATTTCTGAACACGCAGCCCAATTTTGATATTGAACACACAGCTTGAACTTTGAGATGGACACACTGCCCATAGACTTTATGTTGAACACGCAGCTCACGGCATTGTATCTGATTTAATTTGCACACAGCACCTATACTTTATTTTGAAATTGAATACATGTGTTCATTCTGAATGCAGGTATCTTCTTGTATTACATGAGGATATGGATCGATCATCGCCAGGGAGTGGTACGCGGAGCTCCCCGAGGCCGTCCGCGATCTGGTTGACCAGGCAGGGTTCGGACTCTTCTGCACGAGGATATCACGTTATCCAGCGAGCAGGACCCTGATGGGCGCCCTTGTAGAGAGATGGTGGGACACCACCAACTCCTTCCATTTCTCAACTACCGGGGACATGACTATGACCCCGTTCGATTTTGCTGTGCTGACAGGCCTTGACATGGAAGGCTGGCCGATCCCCTACGACGAGGACATGGGCGAGTGGGAGGCTGCTTGGATTTATTTGCTGGGAGCTCGCCTGCCGGTTGACAGGTCTTCGGGCAGAGTCCGGTACACTTGGTTTTCCTCACATTTCAGAGAGAGGGTGCCTGAGACTCCCGAGGAGATAGCGCAGTACACTCGAGGGTTTTTGATGTTCCTCCTCGGGACCACTCTGTTCTTCGATAGGGGGAACACCGTTGGGCTTTACCTACTGAGTGCCCTGGTAGACCTCTCACAGGTTAGCCAATATGACTAGGGTGGCGCCGGCTTAGCTATCCTCTACTGCTATATGAGTGCGACCTCCCGCGGACGGGAGAACATAGTTGGTGGCTATTGGAGAGCCTGGGAGCTACTCTCTGCCCTCTTGATTTACATTTCTGCTTTTCACTATCTGTACATTGCACACACGGCACACTTTACATTCTGTACTTTGCACTCTGCTCTCAGCATTCTGTATTCTTTGTACATTCTGCACTCAACATTCTGTATTCTGATGGCTATTGCCCTGTTTTCCACAGCTATGGGTTTTTGCGTACTTTCCGACGTTAGCCCCGGAGCTTGAGGTGGAGGTGCCTCTCATGATTCCTTACTCGCTCGTATTTGAGGGCCAGTACCGGCCGAGAGCTCAGGAGACTCTGCCCTACCTGCGACAGTTTTTTGATACAGTGCAGCTGACCGAGGTAATTCAGAACTCTCAGTTCTTCATGCTTTTATCTTTGATTCATCTTGCACATTTGCGATTTCTAATCGGCTTATGCATTGGTTATCCGCAAATCACATGGCAGCCTTGGGAGCTCTTGGGTGGAGATACCCGGTTTCAGTTTGCTGGAGGGTGGGCCGCTTCTCGGTACAGGATCCTGTTTGAGGGGCCATCTAGTAGGGCCTGGTTTCTGGGGGACCGCTTCATACGCCAGACTATGGACTTCCCCGAGCAGGGTGTCCCCACAGCACCTCCGGACGAAATGCGATCCACTGAGGGGCTCACTCCCCAGGGTGTCGACAGCGCCATGTTGGGTATCGACGTATTTCTACATTTGGAGGAGGGGGAGTACGCGACTTACCGTCATACATACTTGATGCCTCCATTGACAGGTGTCCATACTCCCACGAGGAGGTCTGCTGGCATGCCATCATCGAGTCGAGCTCGGGCTGCAGGTGTCCCTTCTACTAGCAGGGCCGGCACATCGAGAGGTGGGGCTGGACTGGTCCCCCCGATTCCCCCGACTTATCAACACGCCAGATGGCCAGATATTCCGACTGAGTTAACAGGATGGCGATACGAGACTTCCTACCCGATTCCGATAGAGTCTCCTATGCCTGGTCACCCATACGTCAGAGACCCTGACTCGCCACCGTATGCTTTACAGCTTTGATTTATCACTCAGATACTTGGACATGCTTTACAGCTTTGATTTATCACTCAGATACTTGGACATTCATTCATTTACTGATGACTTGCACTTGCATCTGCAGCCTACCATGGAGTATACTGAGGGGTTGCTCGGGTTGGTGGCCTCACTCGAAGGCATGGTACTGCAGAGAGAGACGCAGTTGTCCATCGTCGATATCCCGGTACTCTTTAGTTTTCTTGCATTTATCATACTTCTAATAACATGCTGATCTTGAACATTTCACTGCATTGATTGACTGTATGTGTAGAGCACATCTGACACACACCACATTCATGTACCGTATCTGCATACACCCTCTTTATGTAGTTTTCTTGCATCTGCATCTGATATACATACTGGCTAATGTACTCAAATTGTCCTCTTCCTTTTTAGATGCCTCCGCTACATACTGGGCCACAGGTCGGGCCATCTAGGCCTTCTTGAGGAGCTGGGAGAGGGGATTCGTCTCGCAGACGAGGCAGGCATAGAGCACCTGTCATAGAGGAGGAGTCTGCGCATCCTCAGTCAGAGACATCTGCAGGCAGAGAGGATGACTCTGAGTCCGGTTCTGAGGGCGGAGGTGATGCCGAGGAGGGTTCCGAGGACAGCAGCTCCGATTCAGATGGTGGTGTTGGTGGAGATGGTGCAGGGACTTCTCAGCCGAAGAGGATGAAGAGGGCCTCTTATTCTTGCACTTGAGAGCACTGATGCAGATGTTCCTGCTTTATTTTCCTTTTTACTAGTAGTTGTACCACATTGTAAATTATTAGGCAGTTTTATTTTCTGTAAAAACTTGTACCCTTGTTGTAAAATGTTGTAACAAAGGAAGCATGATGGAACGAAACAGCTTTTGTTCAAAAAGTGTTGTATTTTATGTTCTTAGCATCGCATCACATTATTTTGCACAAAAATGAGATTGAATGAAAATTGAGCATCGAAAAATTGCCAAGTCAGGTAATGAATCAACACAACAAACAAAACAACTTATCTTACTAAGAAACAACGAGGCCCTAGCAAGCTTACAACTCGATAAGCAAATCTCAGAAATGTTGATAAACAAAGAACAATAATTTCAACGGACAAAACTCGACAACTCGATAAAACTTAACAACTTGATAAACTTAATAACTCGACTGGATAAGCCAAACTCAATAACAACTCGATAAACAAAACTCATAACAACTCGATAATCAAAACTCAACAACAACTCAATAAACAAAAACTCAACAACAACTCGATAAACAGACGTATCTCGGACGATCGGAATGACGGAATGCATCCGAAACAGAGGAAAACTCGCACCTTCAACACTCCCAATGCATGGAAATGCTAGGAACTTTCTTCTAGAGACTAGGACAAGACCAAAGCCACACTTCTCTCCATGGCCGACCACCTAAGGAAGCTGGCCGACCAGCTTTTCCATTGGAGACCAAGGGGTGGTCGGCCTACCAGAAAAGGTGGTCGGCCGACCACCTGGTTTGGCAACCACCAATTTTTCGACACGTGTCCCCCGAACAGTGCCTTATCCTCTTTAAAAGTTCCAGCCTTGTGGTTCATTCATTTCATCTTAGTTTTGCATCAAAATGGAGGCATTCCTCATCCAAAATCTCACAGCTTGGATTGCTTCTCTAGATGGCTCGGAAAAGTTGAACTTCCGAGGCTTCGGCTTGAATGCACTATTCACGCTGGGCCGTACTCCGCTGCATCTTCCCATCCTCCATGCCGCAGCAAGGTTTTGGAATCCGGTAACACACGTCTTTAGCTTCAGCGGGCAAGAGATGTGTCCTACTTTCGAGGATTTCCAAGCTTTGATGGAGTCCGAGCGTAACGAAGAAATCTTGCCTCAACTCCGATTTGGCCACGTCCAAGCCTTAGGACAAATGTACGGCCTCACTTTGCATGACGCTCGATCATTGATTCATGACGGGGAGCTGGACATCCCAAGCTTGGTTTGCCGTTTTCTGATGCTGGTGACCCGACGACCATCATTGGCAGGGCTATCGGCGACACGCGCTTTGCTATGCTTGCTATCTCATTTCTTGCTTGCCCCGGGTCCTGTGGATTCAGTGTCCGGTTGATCGAGGTGCCCAAGGTTTGAAGGAGGGCAAGAGCTGCATTGCCATGACATTGGCTGAGACATTGATGGGCTTAGACGCTTTTCATCGCCGGGAGACGGCTAGGCTTGCGGGGAGCCCACTACTATTGCAGGTAATGTTCCCACCCAATCTCACATATGTATTGCTCACATCACTCGGCCCAGGCTCGGTTTTCTCACAAAACCCTTTTCTTACTTTTCTCTCATCGTACATCTCTCTATTCTTTATTCTCTCATTTTTCATCCCTCCCCAGGTGTGGTTGATGGACAAGTTACAGATTGTGGAGTCTTGCCCAGCATACTCAGCTCGCGGCTACTTTTTTCGACAACGCCTGGTCGATGCCCTGGATGAGGGGTGGTGGTACAACTGGATGTGCAGTTTGTCTGCAAACCGCATCGCTTGGCGCTGCCCTTGGCTCAATCTGCCGGCAATGAGTTACAACATGACCGTCAACCTGGGATTCAATTGATTGGCATGACACACTGTGTCTTCTATTTTCCGTTCCGGTTCCGGCGCCAGTTCGGACATGATCAGACTTGCCCGCCAGAGGGGATAGAGTACCCTGCTGCATTCCCAGCCCGAGGCGCACAGCTTGCCCGGTATGCCACAGCATGGAGGACTAGAGAGCTCCTGGCCCCCGCTCCCACTTTCAGTTGCACTTTGTCTGATGAGTGCTTGGATTGGCTCAATGAAGAGGCACAGGAAGGGCCCACTTTGGCATCAGAGGCTTCGACCAGCTCTGGGAGGGGGCGCAGGAACACCTGACTTATCTATGCCCCGGATTTATTGCTTTATTAGTACTTTCAAGTTTTCTTTATGATTGTAGCCAAAAGCAACTTCAATTTGTATGCAAGAGCAGGAGAACTCTGTATTGAAATCAATGAAATTGAAGGTTGTGGGTACTGAAAATTTTCCGCTTTGGTCCAAAAATGGTCTAAGTTGTAAAAAGATTAATTTTGAACAAAGTCAACTTTTATTAAAACTTTTCAAAACCATTTTCGATATGGATCAGAACTGGACACGCCTGAAATCTGTCACTGAGATGCACAACCTCGGATCCTAGCAACTGGAAAGTTGCCCCTAGTCTGAATAGTACCGCGGCACTGCACAGCAACGGAAGTTGCCCCTAGTCTGAAAAGCACTGCACCGGAGATCATAACGAACTCTTGAATGCTGAATAGACAAAGATGGCCGAGATGATCAAATGGACAAAGTTGATCGGGGAAAAGTTTATGGCTGAACTTTCAGGATGAAGTTGCCTACGTATCCCAAAGATGGGAATCAAGCCTTACGTAGTTCAGGCTCGGGTTCACTCGAGTATTTTCACTCTCCTTTTACGCTCTAACTTTTGCCAAGGCCGCCCTTTGCGGGTTTTCAACCTTGCGAGCTCAGTTTTTTATAATTTCAAAATTTTTGTGCTCTAACTTTTGCCTAGGTCGCCCTTTCGTGTTTTCGGCCTAGCGAGCCTCTCAGGGGTAATATTTCTTCAACTTGTCCATATTGATCGGTTGGGAGAACTCTAGGCCATCTAGGTCCATCAGAACCACAGCTCCACCTGACCAGATAGACTTAATGATGTAGGGACCAGTCCAATTGGGTCTGAACTTGCCCCTTGGGTCGTGGATGGGAGCTCGGTTGTCTTGAGCACCAAATCTCCTTCTTTAGATTCCTGGACTTAACTTTCTTGTTGAAAGCCCTGGCAATTCTGCGCTGATAACCTGAACATGGTACAGTGCTTTCAGTCTGCGCTCGTCAAAGAGCATAGTTCTTCAAATCTGCTCTGTTGCCAATCTGCTTCGGCTTCTGACACTCAGCCAGCACTCTCAAAGACGGAACTTCAATCTCGATAGGTAGAACGGCCTCCATCCCATAAACTAATGAATACGGAGTCGCCCCAGTAGAACGTCTAATTGAGTCCGGTAGCCCCACAGAGCAAACGGCAGCTTATCTGGCCAATCCCGGTAGGTTTCCACCATCTTCTGCAATATGTGTTTGATATTCTTGTTGGCGGCCTCGACCGCTCCATTGGTTCTGCGGCCGATAGGTGGATGACTTATGAAAAGCCACATTGTATTTTTCCAACAAGTCAATCACTTCCTTCTTGAAGTGGGAACCGTTATCTGAAATGATCTCGTTGGGACCCCATGCGACAGATGATGTTGTTTCTGATAAACTTGCAACATGTGAGCCTTCAACACCGCATAGGATTGGGCCTCAACCCACTTTGTGAAATAATCTATCGCGACAGGATGAACTCATGCCCATTAGACCCTTCGAGAGTGACAGCCCGATCACATCGATTCCCCAAACTGAAAATGGCCATGGCGAAGTCATATTGTACAGCTTCGACGGCGGATGTTTCATGCGGTTTGCATGGATCTGATTTGTGGCATCGCCGAACAAAGCCGATACAATCCTCCTCCATGTGGACCAATAATAACCTTGTCTGAGGATCTTCGCGCTAGCATTACCCCGTTCATATGCGCACCGCATTCCCCTCCATGGATGGCCTCCATCAGGCGTTTGATTCTTCAGCTTCAACGCACAGCTTATGCATTCCAGATGACCTCTCTTATACAATTTACCTCCGCAGATGATGAACTAACGGCCATTCTTCTGATTGCCTTTTTCCTTGGCATTTACCCTGGTGGATATGCTTTTTCTCCAAGAAATTCCAAATATCGTAATACCAGGGGTTCTCATCTTGAAACCTCATTTATTGGCAATCGACTCGTAAGCCGGCACAAATTTTTGGTCGATAATGACTGGACGCATCCGGACTCCAAACGGGATGTCTATCTGAAGATAGAGTTGCTAGTGAATCTGCGAACCTGTTGTTCTCTCTTAACAGATGAGCAAAGTTTAACTTCTCAAACCGAGGAATTAACAAGTCCAAGGTCTGGTGATACATAATCATCTTTTCTTCTTTGACTTTCAATCTCCTTTCGCTTGAGATAACAACAAGGTTCGAGTCCCCGATGACGTCCAACCGTTTTGCCCCTAATTCCAGGGCTGCTTCTAGACCGCAATGCATGCCTCATATTCTGCTTCG